>CM062809.1:284234033-284502709 GCA_031772625.1 Pinus tabuliformis
ATTGAGCAGCACATTTTGTGCATCCCTCAAATTGAGCTCCCTAAATCTAGCGCCAAAGACCCTACTCCAGTTGAGTCAGCAGAACACGATTAGCTTGAGGTTGGTCTTTCAAAACTTTTTTTTTTAATGCAGAAGTTTAGCATAGTTCAGTGTGTTTATAGCGATGTTTTAAGTTATTTAGAGTCAAGAAAGTTTAAAGGCAACCAAACTTATTTGGCATGGATGATTAGACTTATTACATTTTGTTATTGGATGGCTTATCATGATGTTAAGTGGCCAACATACCTGGTTTCCCTCTGGTCAGGTTGAGGCCACCTAACCTTTTGGATCTAGATGTAATCTACCTTTTTTATGATGAAATAGAAAGGTACTATCAAATTTACAAAAAAAAAAATATAAAAAATAGGGGGGCGAACCTATGTTTAAACAAAAATTACATTTAATTTGGTTGGTAAGCGGTCAAACCCTGCCAACCCCAAACATATATATATATATATATATATCTGTTTCATATAATGGCCAACGACCATATCAAAACGACCACACATAAATACAAGGGGTCGGTGGGAATCGAACCCGCCTGGTCAGTTTGTCTGGCCTGCACCATGGGTGGCCCCACTCAATAGTCACCAAAAAAAATGCAGCAATACAAAACGAGTCACCAAGTGGGGAGGGCGTGGGGTTTGAACCCGGGCCTCCCACACCAAATTTAACCTCTTTACCAGCAACCCAAATTAGCACCTTGTAATTAATGCCCAAAATTTTTATATATACCCAATTTCATTACATTCACACAGGGAAGGATAGAACAGAGCACGCACACATATCGAGGGGAGGAAACCTGATCTGGAACACAAATATAGGCAGTGGAACCCTGACACAGGGAATATGAAGGGAATCTAGAACTATACCAAATTTATACTCATTCTTCTCAGTTTTTCATAGGGAACACAATGGTGTAATAAAATTTGTTATATGAGCAGCAGATCTTCAATCAAATTGTAGAGATGAATCTTTGTTGAATCATGAGGAATTTAAAAGATTCCCTTGGGGCCAATCTTTCACAGTGACAAAATCATGTCAACTTTATAATCAATTGAACCAGAATTTCACCAGGAGACTGATGGCGTGATCAATTTTCCAATCTGAGCAGCGAAATTTCAGTGAACTCGAAGAGAGGAATCTTTGTGGAATCATTAGAAATCTAAAAGATGCACTAAGGGTCGATTTTTTATAGTTTCAGAACCAGGCTGACTTTATACTCAAATTACTCAATTTTTCACAAGAAGCATAGTGGTGAACTCAAAATTGTCATTTGAGCAGCATAACTCCAGTCAACCAGCAGGAAAGAATCTTTGGGGAATCATTGAGATTCTTGAGCGTTCATATTTTGACGGTGTCAGAAAGAGGTCGATTTTACAGTCATTCGACACGATTTTGCGCCACAGATTCAACGGTGCAATCCATTTCTTCAGCAGAGTTCTACATTTTTAGGCCATCCCCAGAAGTGGAGGTATATGAGGCAGTGATGCCATGTCTTTCTTTTTATTTGTTGAGATGATTATTTTGTTGTTGAGATCCCTTTTTACCATTCTGTTGGAGAATACTAGTATGCCACTTCATGTGAGAATTTAATATCTTGTTATGCTAAAGAAGGGACCATATGAGTGAGAGTTCCTATAGGAGAACGTCTCGTGGAGAGACATGTCACTCTAGTTGAGGGAGTTTATCCTTGTAATAGAAAAAAATACACCATGTAATCATCATCATCTTGCAACATTTAATGAAGCGACCTCCCCATTCTTGACACTGGGCCCGAAGGCGTAATCCACACTGGGTGAACTCCGTTATCAACTTGTTTGTGTTCTTTGATTTGATGGTTGTCATTATGTTTTCCTCTTCTTTAAAGTAGCACATGTGGTTTTTAGTACTCTTTCATATGCAATTATGCTAACATCACAAAAGTAAAATATTTTGGTTAATTCCAGTAGCTGAGAGATCCTTATCAAGTTTGGTATCAGAGCGGTCTTCTTTCTGATGCGAATTATGAGTGTGAATGATTCAACGTGCAACAAAAAATAAAATGGAGGATCACAAAGATCTCTACGAGGCATTCTGCAAGATGACCAACATGGTAGATTTAATGTATTCATATTATGAGGAGAATATGGCAACAAAGGAATGGGAGAAAGAAAGAGAATATGATGATGCTCCATCTACCCCCTCGAGTGAACATTATTCTTCTTCATTATCTTCTTATCATTCAAATGAGGAGATCAGTTAGAGCCTTCAAGGACATAATGTTGAATTGAGGAGACTTCTATGAGAAGAAAAAGAGGAGAGGAAGAGATTGCAACTTCAATTATGAACCACAAAAGACACCTTGGAAACGTTGAAGCCCAACGAAGCTTAGCGAAGCCATCATCATCTGCTTTAGAATCAACAACTGAGGTAAACGATGTTGATCGTTCTTTAGTTTCATTTTCACATGATGTTATTTCTATTGGAAGCATTAAGGTACCCATTTCAGGAACCGGCCTGAGACTCCTTACCAAGGTGGGATACATCGAAGGAGAGTGCCCGAAGGTAGCAGAAGCTTCCAAGGAATTGTCGAAACCATTAGGAAAAAATGATGATTGGAACACATCACAATCCTCCCATGATAGTGCACATTGCAGAGGAAGAACTAAGGCAAGCTCACATCGCCAGGATTGCACCAAAGATAGCCAAGAGAGGTATAAAAATTCTCAGTATTCTAAAGTTCATTTTGATTACAATCATATTGTTAATGGTGAGTAGAAATCATGGTGTAGAAAACCATGTAGTTTTTGTGGCTTGCATAACCACGTGATTTCTGAGTGTTGTAAGAGAATGACAACAAGAAAGAGGACGAGATGTGAAAGGCCTTCTCCACACCAGGGAAGGAAGAAGGTTAAGCAGATTTGGAGGAAGAAGAGTTTTTCAATCATTGCAACATAGGTGGACATCGGAGAGCCACATGTTGGGAGTTCCATCCATAGCATCGTCTCAAGAAGGACAAAGTGCCTGTGCAAGAACCAACTGGTGAAACTTTTCGACAAGCGAATTAACAACAGAACAATGGACCATTCCCTTTGATGAGTGAGAGATGGTAGCTTGTCATGGCCACATTTTGTAAATCATGTGTTGCGATATAATTGTAAACATGATGATGTGTTTTCCATTGCTTATTTAAGCAACGATGATTTTTTTGGCCTTTGTTGATAGTTGGGGTATTGAATTCTATTATGATGTACACCTGACCAAAGAGTTTGTCTTATAAACTCTTGGCAAGTATGAGGATGTTTGGGTCATGTAGTTTGAAAATACTATACTACAGGTTTGCAAAGGATGCAAGTGTCAGTTCATCACTTATGGCTCTAAAGAACAAGGGTGAAGGAGAAGGAATTGTGACCTGTCAAGACACTTATTGTGCAAACAATATAACACAACAGTAGCACATTATGTTCATGTTTTTGGAGGACCAAAAACTCCTCAGTGGGGAGGAATGATCCAGGTGGCTCCATAAATGCTCATAATTCATAAGTGGCTTGGGAAAAGCTCAAAACTAAAACTTGTTGGATTGAAGTGAAACTAGATTCAAATTGAATATCTCGTCGCAAGCTTTCCAACGACACAAGCAACACAATTTGAGTTTGTATGTGAAAGTTATGGCCAGTCAAATTTTTGGTCAAACTAATCCCATTGGTAGCCACTAACGAGACAACAATTTGGCACTCCACGGTGATGGTTTCCGGTAGTCGGAAAAGGAGAATTTGTTGGATACTTAATTTTTCTAATGACCCCTAAAAATCTGATGGTTGGTTTTTTCGAGGTTATTATTATTATAAAAAAACAAAAATATAAAAAATAAGGGGGCGGGCCACCACCTCTACCACCCATCCCCAACCCATGTTTAAACAAAAATTACATATAATTTGTTCAGTAGGTGGTCAAACCCTGTTGACCCCAAACATATATATATATATATGTTTCATATAATGGCCAACGACCACGCATAAATACAAGGGGCCGATGGGAATCGAAACCGCCCAACCCGCACCATAGGTGGCCCCACTCAATGGTCACCAAAAAAAATGTGGCAATACAAAACGAATCACCAAGTAAGGAGGCCGCGGGATTGGAACTCGAACCTCCTACACCAAATTTAACCTCTCTACCAACGGCCCAAATTGGCGCCTTGTAATTATTGCCCAAAATTTTTATATATACCTAGTTTCATTACATTCACCTGGGGAAGAACATAATGGAGGATGCACGTATATCAAGGGCTAGAACCCTGATACAACACACAAATTGAGGTAGTGGAACCCTGGCACAGGAAATGTAGGGAATCTAAAAGATTCCCTTGGGGCCAATTTTTCACAAAGCCAGAACTATGCCAACTTTATACTCATTCTTCTCATTTTTTCATAGGGAACGTGATGGTGTAATCAGATTTTTCATATGAGCAACATATCTTCAGCCAACTTGCAAAGAGGAATCATGAGGAATCTAAAAGATTCCCTTGGGGCCAATTTTTCATAGTGACAAAATCATGTCAACTTTATACTCAAACGAACAAGAATTTCGCGAAGAGTCTAATGGCATGATTAGTTTTCCAATATGAGCAGTGAAATTTAAGTGAAATCACAAAGAGGAATTTTTGTGGAATCATGAGGAATCTAAAAGATTCCCTAAGGGCCGATTTTTGACAGTATCATAACCAAGCCGACTTTATACTCGAATTACTCATTTTTTCGCAATAAGCATAGTGGTGAACTCAGAATTGTCATCTAAGAAGCAAAACTCCAGTTAACCAGCGGGAATGCATCTTTAGGGAATCTTTGAGATTCTTGAGGGTTCATATTTTGATGATGTTAGAAATGGGTCAAGTTTACAGTCATTCGACAAATGGTGCATCCATTTCTTCAGTAGAGTTGTGCATTTTCAGGCCATCCCCAGAAGTGGAGGTATATGATGCAGAGATGCCATGTCTTTCTTTTGATTTGTTGAGATGATGATTTTTTTTGTTGAGATCCCTATTTACCATTCTTTTGGAGGATACCAGTATGCCACTTTATGTGAGAATTTAATATATTGCTATGCTAAAGGAGGGCCCATATCAGTGAGAGTTCCTGTAGGATAACGTCTCATGGAGAGACATGCCACTCTAGTTGAGGAAGTTTATCCTTGTAATGACAAACAGTACACCATATACTCATCATCATATTGTAGCATTTAATGAAGCGGCCTCCCCACTCTTAACACCGAGCATAGAGACGTAACCCACACTGGGTGAACTCCATTATCAACTTGTTTGTGTTCTTTGATTTGATGGTTGTCATTATGTTTTCCTCTTCTTTAAATTATGCATATGTGGTTTTTCATACTCTTTCATATGAAATTATGCTAACATCACATAAGTAAAATATCTTAGTTAATTCTAGTAGTTGAGAAATCTACATCACTCCAGGAAGCCCTCGACAGGTGGGTGGAGACAGGAAAATTCCTCAAGTTTCGGTGAAGAAATTATGAGGCATATAAGCTCGGTTTGGTTTTGTGATCTCAGGACAGGTTTAGGTGAGATCAGAGTAGTTTGAGGGTGGAGGTGGTTTAACCTATGGATTCCCTAGTTGTTATGTCTTGGTTTATCCCATGAGATACCACACTCATGCTTGGAATATGACATAGGAGTGATTAGCATAAAGAAATATTTGGTTCAGCCTAATCTATGGTCAGGTGGTACGTGGAAGTCAATGAATTGGTTGGATTTTTCATAAGTTAGTAAGAGTTATTTTCTATTGTTATATATGATCACTTGTACTTGTTATTATGTTGATTTGATGGTTGATTTTTCATGGTTAATATTCTTGTTATATGCTGGTTATAAGCATGGTTCTATGATGTGCTCTAGCTATGGCTCTTGTTCATGATTTGATAGGTATTTGAATGGTTGATGAATACATGGGATAACAAGTGTTGTTGTTGTTGCAGCTATAATGACACCAACGTATCAACCTATCGACATCATGCATGATAACTCAATTGTAACACTGATTATATACATAACGACCATAACCATGTTGCAGCTATGTCATATATATTTGAATGGTTGATGAATACATGGGATAACAAGTGTTGCTGCAGCATTCACGACCTGTAGCTTACACATTTACCATATGTTTGACAAAAATTTTATCATGTTATAGGCAATCTAGGTCAAGTTCTTGCTTCAAGTTTGAATTTTTGGCATTGTTATCACTTTAATTATGATTATGGAAAGTTACAGGTGGTTATGGGTAATGGTTTGGAGGCTAACCTGAAAAAGTGGCTCAAATATTTGAACCATAGGCACAAAACTGGAGGATTTAGGTCATAACCACATGGAATCATGCTTGTGCATGTGGTTGGGGCCTCATAACCACTCCCTTGCCTTGTTGTGCGTGTGATTGGGGGGTAGTCTTGTGAAAAGGAAGTTCCAGCTCAGGTTCTAGTCATCAAAGGTTGTGGACTGGCTTCTGGGTGATCTGTTATTCATGAGGGGTATCAATAAGTTTTTGGATTGTAGGCCCCACTTCCATAACTAGAGCTTGGAGGTCGGGTCATGTCATAGTAGAAATCAACCTCACATTTACCCCGAGAGCTTGTAAAATTGGGTAAATGTTAGGAGGGGTGGTTACAAGGTCGTATCATAGTGGGTTTCATTCTCTTTGGGTGATATTTGATAACACAGGGTGGAATCAGAGCTTCCAATTTCAAACGCTTGGACTAGATGGGCTAGATTTAGTTGTTATGCATGCATGTCAGTCGTATGCATGCATTGCAGTGGCTATGGTCATTATGTATATAGTCGATGTTACAGTTGAGTTATCATTCATGATGTCGATAGGTTGATACGTTGGTGTCATATATATATATATATATATATATATATATATATATATATATATATATATATATAATATATATATATGTATATTGTGCTAATTTGGATTGATTTGAGCAGACGAGATAGTCTCCCCTGAACTTCATTAAGGTATGTTTGATTATATTTCTATTTGGTTTATCTAACATGTTATGTTTATAGGAAGAATAAGATCAAAGATGACGAGCAAAATGATGAATTACAGTTCACGTGACTCTCCTTATAGATTAGCTGAGTAGTAAGGAGATGAGTTCTCTCCTGATATAACAGATACATTGAAAAGCTTGAAGGCAGAGATCACAAGTTTCAAGGAAAATATGATAGGATAATTGAGTCACATGAAAGGCTTGCCAGTGCTCTGGAAAATAAGTTTGAGGTTAATGTAGTGATTCTTCAGAGCCTATCATATTTTCTAAGATAGGGACAACCACATATCAATCATAGACAAGAGGAAAGGACTAATGGGCCATATGGTAGAAGGTCTTGATTAGGATACAAGTTGGACAGGGATGACATAGTCAGAGGAGGTAGATGGTTGGATACACCTCACACGAGAGGTAGTGATTATGGGTTCTATTATAGTTCTGATTCAAAGAGACATCATTGTCATCACTGCCATCATCCTTCTAGGAGGAGTGAGAAGTAGTACTTTCCAGATAAGTTTAAGAAAGCCAAGCCTCCTACATTTTATGGAGAGATGAAGAAACCGGAAGATGCAAAAGCATGGATTCTTGGGATGAATAAGTTCTTCGAATTGTATGATTATACAGAATATATGAAAGCCAGAATAACTATTTTTAGTCTCAAGGGAAAAGAAGATATTTGGTGGGAATATGTGAAGTGTGTAAGAGGCATCAAGATAGAGGAGTTGAGTTGGAATGATTTTAAAAGACTCTTTAGGATGAAGTACTTTTTCGAGAGATACTCTAATGGAAAGGCTAATAAATTCTATGAGCTAAAGATGGGATCTATGATAGATGTATAATACACGACTAATTTTTTGAAGTTGTTGAGGTATGTGCCTTACCTAAAGGATGATAAGACTAAGGTGTTTTTGAAGTTGTTGAGGTATGTGCCTTACCTAAAGGATGATAAGACTAAGGTGTTTTTGAAGTTGTTGAGGTATGTGCCTTACCTAAAGGATGATAAGACTAAGGTTCAAAGGTTCATCAGTGGATTTTCGTTAGCATTCAAGGATCATGTTGAGTATGATGAGCCTCGGTCATTAGAGGAAGTCATTGGGAAATTGAAGCATTGTTATGAGCAGTCAAAGTGTAAGTTTGAGCTTAAGCATGATTGAAAAGGGAATGAAAAGGCTAAAGGAAAATGGACTCAGAAGTGGGGAAGACATTAGGATACAGGTGAGAAAGAAAATGTGGCTCCTTACAAGAAGTTTAGTGCAACTAAGAAGGGACATGGATTTCAGCCTAAAGAGTAGCAGAATAAATGTAGTGGCAAATAATCACTGCAGTGTTGGATTTGTGGAAAATATCATCGCAAGAAGGATTATTGGTTGTACCAAAGTGGAAAACCTTAGATCTACAGTGCTTAGGAGATGCAGACAGTTGGGGATGTTGGTCATAACATTCCTCGGATCTATTCAACACTTGATAACAAGAAGGAAGATCATCAGGCATCCATTATTGAGATGGAAGGGAAGCTCTATGATTGAGTTGTTTCCATTTTGATTGATCTTAGATCTAATTATAGTTATGTTAGTCCTGAACTGGTGGATAAGCGTGGCTTGAATAAATAAGTGCGTGCAGATTCTTGGTTGGTGCAGTTGGCTACAAGGACCAAGAAAAGAGTTCATGATCATTGTGTGGGATCTTGTGCAGTTGAGATGAATAGTATACCTACATCAACACATCTAAATGTGCTTCCATTAGGTTCATATAGCATGCCTTTGGGTATGGATTGGTTATTTACTCATAGGATCAAGGTATATTTTTATGATAAGGCTATTGAGTTCTTGGATGATGACGGAGAGAATAGAATCTCATAGGGAAAGAAGAAGCTTACATCGTTGAGAATGGTTACAACTATGCAGGCTAAGCACAGTTGTAAAAAAGGTATATTATTTTTAGTGCATGTTTCCTATGAAAAAAGGAAGGATGTGGAGGATGAGGAAGTTTTGAAGAGGTATTCTATTTTACAATAGTTTCAGGATGTTTCCTGCAGATATTTCAAAGTTACTGCCTCATAGGGAAGTGGATTTTTCTATTGATTTGGTACTAGAAGTAACACTAGCATCAAAGCCACCTTACAGTATGAGCACTCTGGAGTTGGTAGAATTGAAGTTGAAACTTAAGGAAATGCTTGATAAAGGATACATAAGGCCAAGTGTGTCACCTTGGGGTGCACCAGTGTTGTTTGCGAAGAAGAAGGATGGTACTCTTAGGTTGTGCATTCACTACAGGAAGTTGAACAAGATGAATATTAAGAATACGTATCATTTTCCTGAGATTGATGATATTTTTGATCAATTGAAGGGAGAAACAACATTCTCAAAGATTCACTTGAGATCAAGATATCATCAAGTGTGCATCAAAGAATAATATATATGCAAGATTTCATTTTGCACTAGGTATGTGCATTATGAGTTTGTGGTAGTTCATTTTGGTCTTATTAATGCTCCATCCACTTACATGTGTTTGATGAACAATGTGTTGCGCCCTTATCTGGAAAAGTTTGTGACAGTATTCATTGATGATATATTGATATATTCTAAGAATGAGGAAGAACATGCAGAGCATCTGGCAACAATATTGATATTACTGAGAGAGAATTATTTGTTTGCCAAGATCAACAAGTGTAGTTTCTTTCAAAATAAAGGTCATTACTTGGGACATGTTGTTTCCAAGGAAGGGATAGTAGTGGACCCATAAAATATTAAAGCTATCATGGAGTAGCCAACTCATAGGAATGTGGATGAGGTCAGACCATTCATGGGACTAGTAGGGTATTACAGGAGGTTCATCAAGAACTTCTCACAAATTTCCTATCATATTATCTCTTTGCAGAGGAAAGGAAAGAATTTTGAATGGACTGAGGAATATGCATATAGTTTTGAACATTTGAAGAATTTGCTTACGAATGCTCGAGTCTTAAAGATTTCATATCTTAATTAGGAGTTCATGGTATGTATAGATTCTTGCAAGAAAGGACTTGGAGTCCTAATGTAAGAAGGAAGGGTGGCATGCTATGAGTCAAGGAAGTCACAAGCATAACTATGTGACTCATGATATTTAGTTGGTAGGTATCATTCATGCCTTGAAGATGTGGAGGCATTATCTTCTTGGAAAGATGTTTATTCTAATGAGCAATCATAGTGGACTAAGGTACTTCTTTGACCAACCCAATCTAAATTCCAGGAAATCTAGATGGTTGGATACCCTCAGTAAGTTTGACTTTGATATCACATACATCAAGGGAAAGGAGAATAGGGTTTCATATGCTCTTAGTAGGAGAGTGTAGGTGAATCAAATTTTAGTTGTGAGCTCTTATGGTGAAGGTGATATGGATGAGGAGTATCACCTCATGGTAGATGGCTTAGTCAGATTTAGGAACAGGATTTATGTGTCGGATAACAGTGAGCTCAAGAATCTTATTTTGAGGGAGTTTCATGTTAAGTCATATTTAGGTCACCCAGGATATCATAAGACTTTGACAGTAGTTAAGAAGTTATATCGTTGGAGGAACTTGAAAAAATAGGTGGATGACTTTGTTGTGAGATGTTTGGACTATCAGCACGTGAAAGTAGGGTGTAAGCAACCATATGGTTTATTACAACTGATTCTAATTCTATAATCAAAATGGGAGGTCATTTCCACGGACTTCATTACAAGTTTTCTGAGGACATCCAGACAGCATGATTCCATCATGGTTGTGATTGAGAGGTTAAGGAAAGTAGCTCACTTCATTGCAGTTAAGTCTACTAATTAAGCTAGTGAGGCAGCTCATATTTTCATCAGGGAGATAATGAGGTTACATGGTGTTCCAAAGAAGATCATATCATACAAAGATGCCAAGTTCACTTCCATTTTTGGAAGGAGTTGTTTGTAGGCTTGGGGATAGAGTTGGCTGTCAGTATAACTTATCATTCACATATAGATTGACAGACATAGAGGGTTAACAAGATTCTTGAGGATATGTTGAGGATGCATGTCATGCGTCAACAATGAAATTGGGAGGAGTAACTTCCACTAGTGGAGTTTTCTTACAATAATGGGTATCATGAATCCTTGAGGATGAGTCCATTTGAGGTTCTTTAAGAGTGAATTTTTAATACTCCTATCAGTTGGAGTGATCTAGTGAACATGGTGTTGATTGGACCAAGCATGTTGGTAGAGATGGAACAAGAGATGCAGGTTATCAGAAGGAATTTAAAGAAAACACATGACAAGCAGAAGAGTTATGCATATCAACACATGGTATTTAAGGAGTTTTAGGTTGGGGAGCATGTGTACTTGCACGTAAAACCCAAGAGGATCTCCTTGAGGATTGGATCATGTGCCAAGTTTGCACCTCAATATTGTGGGCCTTTTGAGATCCTTGAGATGATTGGACCAGTGGCCTACAAACTTGCACTACCGCCAATAGTGAAAGTCTATGATGTTTTCCATGTTTCATTAATTAAGAGATATGTGTAGGAGGTTTATCATGTGATTCATTGGTCTATATTGATGGTGGTACTAGAGGGAAAATTCTAGCCAGAACCTTAGTACATATTGTAGCGGAAACAACTCATGCTTTAGAACCGAGCAATAGAGCAAGTTAAAGTTCAGTGGAAGCACTTTGGACCCAAAGAAGCTACATGGGAGATGGTTGATCAAATATGCGCTTTTTACCCTTCATTATTTTTCGGTTCAAGAAAATGTGTTTTTGGTATATGTGTGTGTGTATATTATTGTAAATACCACAATGAGTTGTGTTGTAAAGCTCCAATAAGCGGTATGGTTGTTTTGATTTTCAACAAGATGTCATTGTAAATATTGTATCGATCTATGTCATAAAGATCCATACGTAGTATGTTTTATTTTCAGTGGTTTGTTGGTCATAGGTGTCATTGAACACCCAGGACAGTGTTCCCCTAAGGGGGACGGGTTTGTAACAACCTTGATTTAAAGTTTCTTGTAATAAATGATAATAAAGGAAAAATAAGACCAAGGTCACGAGACATGTATTCCAAGCTGAATGTTGGGCAAGCATTATAGTTGGCATCACTTTTGGTTTATTATGGATATGGAAATTGGCAAAGGCAAATAGGCAATAATTGGCATTTATTTATGAAAATAAAGGAAAATGGGAGAAAATGGAGGTGAAGAGACAAAAATTTGCATGAAAGGGAAATTAGAGGAAAATGAATAAAAAGGAAACTTCAATGATAAAAAGGCATAAAAAAATCAGTTCACAACTTCTGGTCATTACAACTTTTGTCAGTTTAATTTGGCTCTCTCCTTTCATTCTCTCTCTCATACACTCTTGCACATTCAGAGTATCCTTGGAGCATTTTGGCATTCTCTTAGATTTGGAGAAAGGAAAGAAAAGGAGTGAAAAGGAAAGTGAAGGAAAGCAAGGAGAAGGTTGGATCAACAACTTCAGCAGGAGGATTTTGTAAGTAGCATCATGCATGTGTGATTTCCTAGTTGCAGTGTAAATACAAGGCACATGCATTTATTTATGTACTATAATTGGCATGGGTTTTTTTAGTTTTAGAGTGGTTTCAACCTTGCCTTTCCATTTCCTCGACAACCATGGTGTGATGGGATTCACTCTCAGTTGAGCTTTGGATTGCGAAAGGTTTTGGAATCAGGTGAGGTGGTCTTAGGAAATTTCCCAAGGGTTGGTAGTGGAGATGGTTTTCTCTAGGAAGCCCTCAACAGGTGGGTGGAGACAAGAAAATTCCTCAAGTTATGGTGAAGAAATTTTGATGCATCCAAGATTGGTTTGATTTTGTGATCTCGAGACTAGTTTAGGTGAGATCACGACAACTTGAGGGTGGAGGTGGTTTAACCTCTAGATTCCCTAGTTGTTATGTCTTGGTTTATCTCATAAGATCCCACATTCATGCTTGGAATATAGCACGGGGGTGATTGGCTGAAAGAAAGATTTGGTTTAGCCTAATCTATGATCGGGTGATACATGAAAGTCCCTGACTTGGTTGGATTTTCCATAAGTTAATAAGAGCTATTTTCCTATTGTTATCTAGGAGAAATTGTACTTGTTATTATGTATATTTAATGGCTGACTTGTCATGGTTAATACTCTGGTTATATGCTAGTTATAAGTATGGTTTTATGATGTTCTCTAGCTATGACTCTTGTTCATGATTTGATAAGTATTTGAGTGGTTGATGAATAAATGGGCTAACAAGCGTTGTTGCAACTACTTGAGAGGGCATTAAACCTTCTTGGTGATCCTTACATGAAGTTCAAAGATTTATGATCAAATATGCATTCATGACCTATAGCCCACACGTTTTCCATATGTTTGACGAAATGTCGATCATGTTCTAGGCAATATAGGTCAAGTTCTTGCTTCAAGCTTGAATGTTTTGCATTTTTATCACTTTAATTATGATTATGGAAAGTTACAGATAATTATGGGCAATGGTCTAGAGGCTATCCTGAAAAAGTGGCTTAGATATCATAACCACAGGGAGAAAATAGGAGGATTTAGGTCATAACCGCATGGAAGCAAGCTTGTGTGTGTGGTTTGGGGTTAGGCTTGTGAAAAGATAGTTCCAACTCAGGATCTGGTCATCAGAGGTTGTGGATTGACTTCTAGGTGATATAATGTTCCTTAGGGGTATCAATAAGTTTTCAGATTGTAGGTCCCACTGGAACTTGGAGGTTGGGTCATGTCATAGAATAACTCAACCTCACATTTATAGTGAGAGCTTGTAAAAATGGGTAAATGTTGGGAGGGGTAGTTACAATCCGATAAATCCTAGATTTTTTTGAAAGTCGTAAGGTAACTTCTATTTTTGACCTATCTCTCTCCCACATTTCTTAGGGTCCTTTTTGACTGACTGATTTTGGTGGCATCCCTTGCCATTGATGTTGGGTATATGTGACTATTCGACAAAGTTTGGTCGAGGCCCCATATTCTGGACAATTTTCCCAAATTCTCTAAATCTTTGGGTGTATACTTTTTTGGATCACTCTCAGGGTTGCAGTACGAGAAGGTTTTAAAGCTGAGGTTTGGCTATCAATTGATTAAGTGGGAAGCAAAACTAGGCGTTTTTGGGTGGGAGAAGAAGCCAAATTTCAAATTTTCTTGTTGTAATGAGGATGAACCCTCTCTTGGCTGACATGGCTTGAAGGTGTTATTGTAGCATTTGCACAATATAATGCCATGTGGATAAATGTCTCACATATTTTATGACATAATTTATGGATGTAGCTGCAATATTCAAGCATGATTTTTAGATATTAGTGTAGTGATTTTTCATTCATAAGATTTGTAGGAAAACCATCCAAAAATAAAATCCTTGACAATAGCTCATACTTAGGTATATAACATATTTACAATCAATTACTTCCCACCATAATTTAAGCAACCTTTTGCATAAAAGATGGATAGGAATAAGACATAAATAAATATATTTACTTCCCACCTTTATTTATGGGTTTCTCTACACTTATGTATGAGTAAAATTATAAATAGGTAGCAGTTACTAACCACCAAAATTTATGTTGGTCTTGTGCGAGTAAGAAACTAATTTTTCCACTTCAATTCTAAATTTATTAATTCCTACTAAAGTGAGACTATAGGATTTGATTTTCCTTTTGACCTATTAATTTAGCATTGAACAATGTAGGTTATATTTTTTGATGCAAAAGCATAATTTCTAACTTTAGTGGCATGGACTAAGTTGGGTTGTTTATCTTGTTTAAATTTATTTTAATGTGATATGTCTATTATGATTTTTTCTTGTAAATTGTTTTTTCTTATAAAAACATTGTTTGTAATTTTGTCTTTTTCTAATTAAGTTGACATTATGTTTTGTTATTATTATTTTTCGATCCAATGCTTTTATTTCATGGATCCTATAATATCTCTCCTATATTAAGTTGACATTTAAATGTTTACACTCATTTAAAACCACTACAACATCTCCCTCATATGTTTACACTCACAAACACTACAAAAAAAATGTGTAATATCATTGTTATAAATTATTATTATTTTTTATGGCATATAATTTTTAATGAAATTGTCAATTTGGACAACATTTACATGTTTACACCCATTTACAACCACTACAACACCTCCCCCACATTGAGAAGTAAAAAAATGTGTAATATCATTGTTAGAAATTTTTTTTTTTTTTTTTTTTTTTTTTTTTTTTTTTTTTTTTGTTATGGCATATAATTTTTAGTGAAATTGTAATTTTTTATTATTAGGCACATAAGCCTCTCTATTTTGGAATAGGGCTTCTCCAATGAATTATCATAGAGGAATAAGCTTCTCTGAATGAATTATTATAGAATATCTATAGTAGTATATACCAATTAATGGTTGAGATTTATCTCCAAAGTAGTTATGTTCTTTTTATCCTTTTAATTAAAATAGTTAATTTAAAAAAAGTCATATGAACAAGTGTCATATGGAGCCATTTATGTTTTTTTGGACATGTGGTATTGCTAAGCCATGACATTATAACAAAGCCTATTATTGGGCTAAGAGGCACTAGTATGAGGACGATGTGCAATTCTTTTTAAAAATAAAAATAAAATATTCTTTACATAAAAACATTACTAGCTAAAATAAAAATGAATATGCATATTTGGTTATTTTAATTAAAAGTATTATAAAACATTAATAACTCCACTCTTATTGTGCTCACTCAATTTATTCAAAGAGATGTGGTAAAAATATTTCACTTTCACTCTCAACCATAAATAAAATATTTCAATATCAATGTTAGGTAGCATAATTTTATGTCAACATTAAAAATAGAGAAAGTAATTAAAAGTAAATGAAATCTTATATTTTCAGTTTTAAGTATGCCAGGAAGACATGGTTAATCATTATCTTAAAAATAAAAATAAAAATAAATAAATACAAGACTTAAATAAAGTATTTGAACATCCATGTTAATTAAATAAATTATTTAAGTAAAAATATTCAATTATTTCTTAATAAGAGTAATATAAGATTTAAAAATAATTAATAATAATAAAAAAATCAATGTAAATCATATCTAAAATATTTTAATATGTTGAATTAAGTAATATTGAAGTATATTTAAAAATATATTAATAAAAAATCATTTTTATGTAAAAATGTTGTTTACAAATAAAATGTTTCAATGCCTATGTTAAGTGAAATATTTCAATGTTATATATGTGTGTGCATAAAAATAAGTAATTGAAAAAAAAAAATTCTTGTCATTAAAACATTTCAAGTAGTCTCACTATCCATCTTAAACAAGGATGTAGTAACCCCTGAGAGAATAAAATCTTTAAAGGTGCAAACAACTTTTCAAAATTTTCATTTTAAAAGAGGTTTGCAACTCAAAAGATTTGACCCCTCTCCATGCTTGCTAGATCTGTGATTAAGATGAATCTATTATAGTAGATTAAGAATATCCATGCTAGAGAATCTTGTATTTTTTTAATGTATATATGTTTAACTTATATATTAATTTTTTTATAATAAATAAAAATACTAATAATAATTTAAAATAAGTTATAATTTTGTATTTAAGACTTTTGTGATCTATATTGTTTTTTTGGAATTGAGTTTAGGAATAATCACATCATCAATATTCCTTGGTCTAAGTTTCGAATTCTCTAATCTTGGTCTTGATGATGGACCACATTAGAGGGTTCAAAACATGGACCAACAAATACAAAGGGTTCGAAACTTTGACCAACTAATAGTAATGATGTGATTATTCCGAAAGCTAATTCAAAAGAAATTAAAATTTATTTAGTTTATATGTTTTTTTTAATTTTAACAATGTGAATTGTATAATAAAATAAGTGATTTGATATTCTTATAAATTAATATCTATTTATTAATCAATTAATTTATATAATTAAATTAATGTGTATTTATAAATTTTAAATATGTATATAAATTTAATACAATGTAAACTATATAATTTAAATTTGTAAATTTATCGATTTCAAATAAAATGAACCAAATTAAAGGAAAAAAATAAAAATAAACTTAGAGCCACTTAAACAACCTCTGAGAAATAAATATATTAAAATAAACTTTACATGACTATGAGATTATATGAATGAAAACGTGAAATATTCTGAGAAATAAATATATTAAAATAAACTTTACATGACTATGAGATTATAGGAATAAAAGCATGAAATATTGTGGTGTGGTAGGCCCACTCAGTTTGTGAAATCATTACATTAATAGTACTAAATAGGACATATTCTCTGAATTAAAACATTAAATGTTCTGATGCAGTGACCCTAATCTGTTTGCAAGGCCAAAGGTTATATATCACATTTTTGGTGAATACTAAAGAGTATTGAACGTTGCTAACCCAACACTGTATATACACCCTAGTAACACTGTATATACACCGTAGTGTAGTAACGTTAATATTGGTGGCTAAGGTTTGCCTTGGTGGGTGGAGCAGCTGGGTGCGTATAAAGTTGTACGGTTGTACGATTTAGTCAAGGTCTAAATTGAATTGTTAATAGGTAGTACGGGGAACCTCTGTCGGTGTTAAAATTAAAAATAAAAATAAATCAGTGTTATTCTTTCTTCAGTATTATAAGTAATAAAAAATATAAGGTTGTTCTTGCTTCCGAATTAATTAATGCAGAAATGATTATCCATAGAAAAACCATACTTCGAATACGCCACGGTATTGCAGAACGATTCAACCCTGTGGTTCTCCCAGAGCTAGCGTGGATAGGCAGGGCGACTCTGGACACGGGATTGAAACAATACCTATCAGTCTGATCACGTAACCAACGATAACTACAAGTCTAATTTAGTTCAAAACACTTTGAATGGAATACATCGACTTCGCGTGTGCTATACCTGTATCTGCAACCACACGCATGTGGCTGAACTGAACATGGAAAAAACAAATAAAAATGGTCTATCCAAAAGGGACGAATATTCTTGGCATATATACCCATCTAGGTTGTTCTACTTTTAAATGCAACGGGGATTATTCACGCATTCGAATACGTTCCCATCTGAAACACTCTGCGCACAAGCTTCCTCGGCACGACATACTTATAAACAAACTCGCGCCTACACTTGTTTCACATATGAGGAAGCGAGCATTCTTAAGAGTTTCATACTGAAATCTGCTGTCTCTGATTTATACATACGTTCTTGTAGATTGCAGCTACAGGATTGAAGATGGCAATACCCGGACCCATCAAAACTATTGTGATCCTCGTCCAGGAGAATCGATCGTTCGACCACATGCTCGGATGGATGAAGGAGCTGAATCCAGAGATAAATGGCGTAACAGGGGAGGAATGGAACCCCATCTCCACAACAGATCCCAACTCTGCTAAAGTGTTTTTCCAAAATAAAGCCGAATATGTCGATCCAGATCCTGGTCATTCATACCAAGCCATTAGAGAACAGGTTTTTGGAAATTCCACCGACACCTCTGCGGATCCTCCTCCAATGAACGGATTCGCCCAACAGGCCGAGAGTACTGAGAAAGGTATGTCTGCAACCGTCATGAATGGATTCAGACCTCAAGCGCTCCCTGTTTATGAAGCTCTTGTAAGCGAATACGCACTCTTTGACAGGTGGTTTGCTTCGGTCCCCGCCTCCACACAACCCAACAGACTCTATGTTCATTCTGCAACTTCCCATGGAGCCACCAGCAACGATGCATTAAAGCTCATCGAGGGATTTCCTCAAAAGACCATCTTCGAATCCATAGCCGAATCCGGGCTCGACTTCGGTATTTACTATCAGTATCCTCCGAGCACTCTGTTCTACAGAAACCTGAGAAAGCTCAAGTATATCTTCAAGTTTCACCAATACGATCTCCACTTCAAATCCGATGCCAAGAAAGGGAAGCTCCCCAATTATGTGGTCATCGAGCAACGTTACTTCGATCTCAAGATTTTGCCTGGAAACGATGACCATCCCTCCCATGATGTCGGTGTAGGGCAGAAGTTTGTGAAAGAAGTGTACGAGATTCTGAGATCGAGTCCCCAGTGGAACGAGATGTTGTTCATTATTACATACGATGAGCACGGGGGTTTCTACGATCATGTTCCCACGCCTGTGAGGGATGTCCCCTCTCCTGATGGTATCGTTGGCCCCAAGCCCTATTACTTCGAATTCAACAGATTGGGCGTCCGTGTGCCGACTATCATGATTTCTCCCTGGATTAACAAAGGGACAGGTACGCTAATTTTCTTTTAATTTAGATTCCCCCTTGGGGGTACAGCCTGACAATAATTGAAGAATTCTCACAGGAGAAAGACCATTGCTTAATTCTTATTAAATGAAGAAAGCGTTCCTTTTCCTTTTCTGGTATAAAGAGCGATTGCAATAAATGTGAAGATTTAATGAGTTGGATTAATTAATTTTGCAGTGGTGCATGGGCCAAATGGACCATATCCTTCATCCGAGTTCGAGCATTCGTCCATCCCTGCAACTGTTAAGAAGATCTTCAATCTGAAATCAGAATTCCTGACGAAGAGGGACGCTTGGGCCGGCACTTTTGAAAGCGTTTTACAACTTCGGGACAGCCCACGAACAGACTGCCCGGGTATCTACCTATCTATCTATAGCCTGGTAGATTACGCTTCGATTTCAAATCGGATTGTTATGCTTTAATTTCTAATTGAATTGTTATTTTTGTGATCAGATGAGTTGCCCATACCGCCCCAGCTGAGACATACGGAAGCAAAGGAAGATGCGGCTTTACACGATTTTCAGACGGAATTGGTGCTGCTAGCAGCTTCATTGAACGGAGATCACGCTTTGGATATCTATCCAGATGAACTCCCGAAGACGATGAACGTGGGAGAAGCGTGCGCATATGCTGAGCGTGGGGTAAAACGTTTTCTTGATGCGTGTGAGACCGCCATTAGAAACGGTGAAGATCCAGAAACGATTGTGAAGGTTCCTTGTGAAACACCCCCTTCTCGTTCCCGAATTCGACAGTTTTTGGCGAATCTTGGATCCTGCCTCGTTTGCAAATCTGGCTAGTTACTGGAGTGTATTTTTGAAGTACGTTGTGCAGCTTATTTTTTTGAAGGAGTCAGTGTATTCGCTGGCCGTAACTTTGAATTATTCGTCAGCTCCAACTTATTATTTCTGGTCCGGTGTCGTGCCCTACTCGAATATTCCTTCAGTTGATTCCTGGTCGGGTGTCGTGCCCGACTCGAATATTCCTTCCGTTGAGGAATGTTCCCTCGGAGTGAAAACTGAGGGTCTTAGATGATATTCAGTTGTTTGTACCCGATTTATTATGTGCTTGTATTTTGGAAGAATAATTCGAACATTTTGATTTAATTGTAATTAATTAATAAATTTGTTTGTACCCGATTTATTATGTGCTTATATTTTGGAATAATAATTCGAACATTTTGATTTAATGGTAATTAATTAATAAATGGATGGATGTAGAGATTTTGAATATACAAAAAGAGATTTTTAATATTTTTAATAATAATTATAAATTAAAAGGTAAGATTTTTAATATTTTTAATAATAATTATAAATTAAAGGGTAAGATTTATTTAAAAAATATAGTTATTATTAAATTTTTAATTAATTATTAAAAAATTATATGGATAAATTATGATATTATAGTAAAATTTAGTAAAATGAGAATGAATCTTCATGATTAAGGATTTTATATCTATAATCTTGTTTTTTTATATATAGATATAGTCTAACTTATAGATGAAATGACTTTTTTCACGATAATTTTTCTAGTTAATTTTAAAAAACTTGAGTTTAAGTTCTTTGATCAATTTTTCTTGTTAATTTTAACCAAAATCTCGTAGAAATTTTAAAAAACTCAGTTTAAGTTATTTAATCTATAGAATTCAAGTTTGCCATAGTGTTTTTAGGGTGCTGAATCCATAAATGGATTTAAAAATGTATTTTAAGAAATAAAAAATCACGTTCTTGCTTTAAATTCTTTTCCTAGATTAGTGATTAAATTAGTGATAGCATCCCACTAATTTGGTTAATTTTTATGTTTTTTTTTAATTCTTGGCAATGTGATATCTATCATGAGCTTCTTCACATTTAGTAATTATGCCAAGACGTGCTCTACAACCCAGTTCTAGAATTTGGAGATGTTATCATTTAATATTACATTTAAAAACTTAAAAAATATATCTCTGTTAAATAAAGAAGAATATTGAATATGTTGGTTTAATTAAAAAAATTTAACAAACACAACATATACACAATAATATTATTGATCACAAAAGGAAATAAAGGATAGAAAAAATTCAAGAAAACAAAAAAAGTATAAGGTTTGGTTAGAGAAAGAAGATCGATGCTAAAATATTCAATTAAGGCATGTTTGTTCTTAAAAAATTCTTAAACTATATAATATGTAACCTATAGTCATGAAATGAATTTATTTGTCTATAAATTCTTCATGGCTTCACTTTAGGACAATAAACTTACCAACACCTCATTCCTCATTCTAGTTAGCTTTGAGGGCATTAAGAAAAACATATTAGATTAGATTAAAAAAATCATATATTAGATTAGATTATTTTCCAAAATGTGAAACTGGCTAAACACAAGGAAACTCTTACTACAAAACTAAAATGCTACCAACCAAAATTACCTAAATTGACATCATAGTTAAAACTTGTTTGTGTGATGTAATTTTTATCAAAGTAAAAAAGAATTAGTATTTCAAATATATAAATTAAGTAGTTGATATAGTTAAAAATGTTTTTGTGTGTCCTTGATCGGGGTGTGTGTTGATGGTAAATAGATCTGCAGGGGAATGATGGTGTCAATCCCAAGAAGCCCCCCGCCACCCTCCACATGCACGAAGCACATGGAGCGATGGCTCCTTGCATGCGGCGAATAAATGAAGGCGGCATGGTCATTAACGAGAAATGATTTATCAGTTTTCTTCATGGTCAATTCGATAAGTTTCTATATTTTGCTCTCCTCATCTCTTGGCTCTAGTCTGCACAACACAATGATGGGAAGATGGACATGTTGGTGCGTTTTCCCTAGAAGTGGGCTCAGTCGCGGCCGATCCTAACTCTGGTCTTCAGGTATGTTCATAGTTTCTTCACTTGTGTCCCTATGATCCACTATATATGTCTATTGTCTTTCAGAATGAGAGGTTGTGGTGCAATCTAATCCGATTGGAAGGTGGTTTCTATGGTTTCGTTAACAAAAGTTTCAACAAGGGAAGGAGTGGTTGTGATTTTTTATTTTCCTGTGTCTCTTGTTTTTGGTATTTATCTGTCTCGAATGGGATTATGTTGTTTTTGGTGCTATGACTGCTCCTAGGTTCTTGTTTATTTTCTTCTGTGGCCTCGAGGCCTCCATTCAAGTCTATTTATTATTAATTTTGAGTTGGCTGCCCCAAGGCTCTGGTATGCAAATGATTCAACTTATAATTTTGGCTCTCAGCCTGAACGGAAGAGGATGTCTATTGAGTTATGGGGGTTTCTTCCTTCTCTCTTGTTTTCTTGTGTCAGGCATACGAATTGGAGTCTAGTTCAATTTTTAGTTTTCCATATGTTTCCCCTGGAACGTCCTTGGCTCCATGGCAGCCCCTAAAAGCTTTGTGTTTCTGGGTCAATGCTTCCACCTGGGTGGTTTATGGGGTCTCTGTTTGTTAGATATTTCTTTTTCAGGTATCATTGGACGATGGCTCGCTCCGCCTCTAGCAAGGGTAAGGCTACCCAAGGCTTAGGTGGTCACCATAAGAGTCAAAGGAATTCCCCAGGGGGAAACCAACCCAGCTCCTCTAGGGGTTGGACTCACGGCTGGAAATCAGTTTCTTCAATTATCAATGAGGCAGCGATGACTTACCATGAAGGCACCTCAACTTAGGTTCGCCAGTTGGTAGAGGAATGAGAGGAAGAGTTAAATCAGAAAGCAGGGCTCATGGATATTGATTTGGAAGACTGACAAACATTAGTGTTGGACCCTGGTCATACTCGGGGTTGGACTACCCAATTTAAGCAAACACTCCACCTGTACTGGTTAATGAAGAGCTTGCTAGCTAAAGCTCTTGAACAAATCCTGGCTGGGGTGGCGACGACCACTCATGGGTTCCCTGACTATAGTAAAGAATTTCATAAAATTTAGTTTCAATTGCAGCAGTAGAATGGACGACTTAGTCGAATTGAGCAGCACATTTTGTGCATCCCTCAAATTGAGCTTCCTGAATCTAGTGCCAAAGACCCTGCTCCAGTTGAGTTAGCAGAAGACGATTAGCTTGATGTTGGTCTTTCAACCCTTTTTTTTAATGCAGAAGTTTAGCATAGTTCAGTGTGTTTATAGCGATGTTTTAAGCTATTTAGAGTCAAGAAAGTTTAAAGGCAACCAAACTTATTTGGCATGGATGATTAGACTTATTACATTTTGTTATTGGATGGCTTATCATGATGTTACGTGGCCAACATACCTGGTTTCCCTCTGGTCAGGTTAAGGCCACCTAACCTTTTGGATCTGGATGTAATCCACCTTTTTTATGATGAAATAGAAAGGTCCTATCAAATTTACAAAAAAAATGTTTTGTGTGATTTAAATTTTCTTAAAATTAAAAACAATAAACATTTCTAATATATAAATCAAGTAAATTGATATGAGAATCAAAATGCTTTTGTGCCAGTTAAAATTTATCCAATTAAAAATTAATAAGTATTTCATATATATAAATTATGTAGATTGATATTATAGTTAAAATGTTTTTGTGTGAGGTAAATTTTATCTACGTGAAAATTAACAAACCTAGATTCATCTACCTCCCATCTACCAAGGGATGAGAGGTATCAAATCTCTTTTTACTCTAAAAGAGGTTTGCACCTCAAGAGAGAGAGATTTGATCCCTCTCCACGCTTGGTGGATCTAGAGTTAAGACGAATCTAGGCTAGTGAATTTTAATTACGCTGTAATGCATTCCCTCTGAGAAGAACTCCCTTCCCATGTCACATGCGCCTTCATCTGCCTTTGATTTGGGTGTTAGACAATAGAAATAGCTTGGGCCATCGGATTGATTCCACTGGTATTAATTAGTTACAAAATCTCGCATTCATTGTGGGATAATGGAAAAAGCGTCCGAAGACAAGACTCGTGACATAATAGTCAAGCTTCTCCGGATATGGCTCGAAGCTCAGACCCACGTTTTTGATCTCGACTTCAAGAAGATCTGAAAGGCTCTCTTCTACTGCGTCTGGCATGCTGACAAGCACCAAGTGGCTCAACTCATCGAAAATCTTTCCTCTTTGATTCGAACCCTTGACCTCGTGCTCGGTCGACACTACTTCCAGGTGTTTCTCTTAACCATGGTAGACGAATGGAGTGGAATTGATCATCCACACCTAGACAAATTCTATCTCATGCTCGACCATTTTCTTCATCATGTTTTTCTCATTTTAAATGACCAGGGTGGTACTGTGATTTGACAAAAGGGTTCATGGCATATTTGAGGTACACAACCCTTTTAACCGAAGATAAGTACCCAAAGACATGCTTGTTGAGGATTCTCCTCGAATTTTAGACTTCGAAGGGAAACCTTTCCATGATTTTTCTTCACTCTCCACACAAGGCATGATGAATGTTGTTGTTGTTGTTATATCTAGCGATGGGAACACCACAACAAGGTTTAAAAAATAAAAGAGTCATGGGATCAATACTATTTCTCCAATGAATCTTGAGGACTTGTTTGCCTCTGAGGTAACATCTCCTAGAGTAGAAATTCTTGAAACCTTCCATCTGTTCTTAGATGAGTCCCCAAATCCAAGCTCATAATAATTCCTAGGCATATATGCAGATTCAAAACCATATGCTGCCTCTTGTAAATACACAAGAATTTTTGCAGGGAATTATATAGATGTAGTAGGTTGCAATAGAACTTTAGAGCCCTGGTCATTCTTTAATGCAATCACCTTTCCAATCTTCCTCATATAGGTTAGGCTCCCCTGGTAGAATGTCACATCGTTGTGTGGATGTGGAACACAATAATACATGTTGGTCTCCCTTATCATCGGTTATGCCTACAACCATAGATTGAAGACTTGGTGCTTTTGTTCAAAGGGAAAAACAAAGCCATAGTTCTCTTGAATTGGGAGCTAATGTGAATCCCAATTCATGGTATGATTGGGGATCTCCTACAGGTAAACTTGACTGGGGAATTCAAGGAGAAGAGTTGAGAAAATTAAGAAAGTTGGCCTCATTTGGTCCCCGCAATTATGAAGAACCAGATTTGTCTTGGGTTCAAACACTGGTAAAGGAGAAAGTGATAGTGTAACACCCTCCTCCCACATTCACCCAAGCTAACCAGTCCATCGAGGTAAACATGTGGCGAAGAGTTACCATGATATGATTCAACTCCCCAAGTACCGTTAAGGAAGTGGAACTGACATGAAAAGACCAATTTGACCTTGCACACATGCTACAAAACCTCTGGGAGTTAACCAACTCTTTTAGGTGGCAAACCCTTGAGAAAACTTACCTTTTTTCTGAACTAGAGCCTCAATCACTCCCTTTCCGAGCCCTCCACGTGACTGAGAGACTCAAGTCAGTTCCATGAGCCTGCCTAAGTATGATTGTATCCTTTTTCTGCTAGTGCTATGCAAGTGACTGTGCAATTTAAGGCTATTTTTCAGGCCTAGGACCCAGTCATTGCCCAGAACTCCATGAACCTTCCAGAACTCATAAAAGACACAAAGACAATACTTTTGATAAAAACATGATCAAGGACTTGACTGGACCCCCACTAGCCATGACAAGAATTTCGTCAAAAATGTCACAAATACGCAATCTACAGGTCATAACAATAGATCTGAGCATAGGGGTCTCATACTTATCTGCGAATCACTAAGAAGCATTGATGCCTTTTCAAAATAGCTGCATTATCATCTATTAGGTCATAAATCCATTGTGATTCATTTATTAATTAAAACATGATGAGAGCCAAACATCATCACCGTCATAAAACTTACTCATAACCAACATATAACCAACATAAATAACAAGGATATGACAACCATAAAAACCACATATGGAACAATACATTTACACATAAAATACCAAGGAGAAGGAGCTCTTATTAATGAATACAAAGGCCGATTAGGTATGGGACTTCCACGAACCACCCAACCATAGATTGGGCTAAGCTAAATATCTCTTTCAGCTAATCGCCCCCATCCATATTCCAAGCATGAATGTGGGATCTCATGAAACTAGTCCAACCAAACAGAACCAGGGATTCCAGAAGCCAAGCCACCTCAAGCATCAACCAATGATTCCACCTCACGGTTGGACATCACTAATCATCACCAGATTGGTTTCCACCCAAGCTCTCCAGGGCTCCACAGAATTTGTTCCAACCAAGGCTTTTAGAAGCCAAAACACCTCAACCATCAACCAATGATTCTGCCTCACGGTCGGACATCACTAATCATCACCAGATTTTTTTCCACCGAAACTATCCAGGGCTCCAAAGAATATGTTCCAACCAAGGCTTCCAGGACTAGTAACTCAACCCATAATTGTCGCTGGGCTCCAGAGCGTATGTCCAACCAAGGCTCCAGGACTAGTAACTCAACCTACCAAGGGTTCCAAAGTGTTTGTCCAACCAAGGATCTAGGACTAATAACTCAACCCAAGTTGTTACAGGGCTTCCAGAGTGTTTGTCCAACCAAGGATCCGGGAACTAATAACTCAACCCACAACCAAAGGAATATGACAACCAACTAGAAAAAAAAAAAAAAGTAAAACCCACAACATCAGGACTATTTAGGAAATGGAAAGACTAAAAAAAACCATTGCCAATCCAGGAAATCCTCCATGCCAATGACAGATCATAACCAAATAACCACATGCATATGCCATGCATGCCAAAACTAGCAAGGAAATCATACACACAACTTGATATGTGCAAACCAAACCCGTTCTAGTTATTGATCCCGATGTCCTCTTGTGTTTTCCTAGTTTTCCTTTGCCTTCTTGCTCCAAATCCCAAGTATTCCACACTCCTCCAAGAGTGCTCCAATAAAACTCTAAGTGTCCAAGAGTATGAGAGAGAGAGAATAGAGAGAGAGCTCCAAAAATCAACTGAATAAATTCTGTCAACTTATCCTCGTAATCCTTTTTATTAATGAAGCCTCTATTTTCTTCAATTTCCATTATTTTCTTTCGTTTTCCTCCTCACATGCAACTTGTGACCTTTCACCTTCATTATCTCCTAATTTCCATTATTTTCATGAATAAATTGTCAATTAATTCTACTTTGTCTTTCCAAGGCCTTGACCATTGCCTTTGCCAATTTCCATGGCCATTAATTAATCATAAGTGATCCCCGTCACTATTTTTTTTACCAACATTCAGCTTGGAATACATGTCTCATTAAGGTCTTATTTTCCTTTATTAACTTTATTACATGGATTGACCAGGGTTGTTACAGATAGGTGAGGGTGGATATGGAGTTGTCTACAAGGGCCGATTGCAGTTAAAAACCTTTTCAAAAATTTGTAGGTTTCACTCTCTAAGTTGGCCTATAGTTTTTTTATTCTTATTTCAATTTTATTTACTTGCTTTTATTTGTTTTGTCTAGAAGAATTATGTACTTGTTATATGGGTTTTTCTCAATCTTTGAATATCTATGATGTGATATAAAGGGCAAGCAAAAAAGGAGTTTAGGGCAGAAGTTGAGGCCATAGGTCACATGCGCCACAAAAATTTAGTATGTCTCCTTGGATTATACGTGGAAGGAAGGAACTCACAGGTAAATTTATCAATACAACAGATTAATTTCCCTTCTCTTCTCATAGATGTAGCTTACATGAAGTTAGTTATGTTCAATAAATTCAACTAGGAAAGATGTCAAAAAAATATTTTAAAACTTATAACATGTAAGCTATAACAATGCTAACTAATCACATTTGTTAAAATATCATAACCCATTGATCCTTCTGTTTCCATGTAATTCAATTCTTCATTTAAAAATATTTTGAAAATTTGAGAAATTAACGAAATCAAATAGTTTGCTTCATTCATGTAACTCAAATTTCCAGAATTTACAATTTGTCAATCTAGTCAAGAATGAGGTCAATCTGTTGGATTTGATTGCTTGCACTAAATACATTGATTTCAGTGTAGATGTTCATTTCTAATTATATTTGATTGCTTGCACTAGATGCATTTATTTTAGTGAAGATGATAATTTCTAATCCTATTTGATTGCTTGCATTAGATGCATTGATTTCATTGTAGATGTTGATTCCTAATCATATTTGATTTCTAGCACTAGATGCATTGATTTCAATGTAGATGTTGATTTATAATCCTATTTGATTGCTTGCATTGAGTTTAGTGATTTGCTTAGTCGAGCAAAATTAAATCTTTCTTAAGAACTTGGTATTATTTTTAGTCAATTGACATCACTAGTCATAATTTTCCTTTCCTTTCCTTTTGGTACTCTGTATCAAACCCTAGTTTTTGAAGAGAAGTTATTTTTTTGCATAATGCTACCATATAAGTATTTTAATAATGCTAGTCATAATTTTCCTTTCCTTTCCTTTTGGTACTCTGTATCAAACCCTAGTTTTTGAAGAGAAGTGATTTTTTTGCATAATGCTACTATATGAGTATTTTAATAATGCTAATTTAGAGCAATGGCTTCATGGAGCTATGAGACAATAAGTTTTTTTGACTTGGGAGGCCCGCATGAAGTTTACACTTGGAACTGCAAATTCGCAAGTAATTTGCCTGCCTTCTTGCATTGCTTTCTTTACTATACCTTTAGTTGTTAGATTTATTAACAAATTTTAATTGGTAAAAGTACACGTCACAATGTTGACTAGAATTATATACCGCACATTGATTTTTTTGTGAATAAAATTTCACTACATTGTAGGTTTTCATGCAATGATCTTTTTCAATGAATTGTTGGAAATATTAATTGACTGATTGTTTTTTAAATTGTAGGCTTGCGTATCTACACGAGGCAGTTGAACCAAAGGTTGTTCACAGGGACATTAAGGGAAAAAACATCTAATTGATAACGAGTTCAATGGAAAGCTCTCAGATTTTGGATTAGCATGGTTTCTTAGATCAGAAAAGAGCCGCATCACAACTAGAAAAACAAGCACTTTTATGTACTGTCTCTCAAAATATTTCCACAATTGTTTGGGTACACATGGAATTTTATTTTTGTTGTATGTTCATGGAAAGATTTGGTAATTCCCACTTTAGAAAGTATAGTTGGAAACTTGGAATCCTCTGTTCTCCTTGCCTACCTAATGTTATAAAATATATGCATGGATCATCTCTAGTCCAGGTATTATTATTCAATCTTTGAGATTTATAACTTGTAGTTATTTCATGTGGAATTTCATCTATATTGAAATTTCCTTGTGAGGAGATCCATACTTCTATGTGGCACTTGATACATATAAAATTTGCATGATTGTAGTTAATAACCTTTTTTACAACAATTTGTAGGTTTCACTCTCAAAGTTAGCATGTAGTTTTTTATTCTCATTTCAGATTTCTTTACTTGCTTTTATTTGTTTTGTCTAGCATAATCATGTACTTGTTGTATGGTTTTTTCTCAACCTTTTATTATATTTGATGTGATCTAGAGGACAAGTAGAAAAGGAGTCCAGGGCAAACATTGAGGCCATAAGTCACATGTAGTACGACTCCTTGGATTCTGTGTGGAAGGAACTCACAAGTAAATTTATCAATATAACAGATTAATTTCTCTTATCTTCTTATAGATGTAGCTTACATGAAGTTAGTTATGTTCATATCCTATCATTCTCTAGAGAAGTAAATATTTCTTGAGAACTTATGATGGCATTGTTGTCATTGATGGCAAAGGAGCTGCAACAAATTAACAAGGGCAGAAAAAGAGTAGCAAAGGAACAACAACAACAAAGGAAAAGGAGCAACAACAAGGAACACTAGAAAAGCATAAAAGAAGAGCAACAAAAGAGAAAAAAATTAGCAACAACAACAAAAAAAAGATATGTCATTGAGAAGCAAGAAGATCAACAAAGGAGTAGTAGTAACAAAACATAGATATGGTATTGTGTGTAGATTGTATTAAAGCGATTGTGTATTGTAGGAGAAACAAGGTATGAAAAGGAGAATATACATATGTTGTTATAGTTGCAAAGTAACAAGTTATGCTTGGTATTCTTGATGATGACAGAACAAAGGAGCAACAAATATCTTCATGGCTTGGCATAACATCGATGCTTGCATGTGTTGTGTATAAGACTAATTTGAAGACTGGTTCGTTGGAGAAAATTGTTGTGATGCAAGGCAAAACTCCATGATAGCAAAGGCAAGGCTGCTAAGACAATGACATGAAGATGTTGTGATGCAAGTCCAAGGCAAAGGAAAATATGTTGCAGAGATTATTGTGATGCATTAATGGCAAATTTTGTTACTGATCATGAGGAAATAATGCTCAATTATATAATCATATGTTATTCCTATAATGTTACATGATGTTGGCATTATGTTGATGAATTTAATCATTACATGTGGATGAAAATAATATTGGGTGGAGCATTTATTTTTGTGTTCTACTATTCAAAATATGAAGAGTTTGGAAACGAATGAGTGGAAGGCAAAGAGTCAAGCCTGTTCACTTCATATTCTTATGTGGGAACAAAAGCAACCATCAAAGTTCATTTATAAATTCGTACAAGGCTGGAGATATGGGGGTTAGAGTATTACAGAATGTGAGAACTGATTGAGAAGCTATGCATTAGTTACCTGGCACATATAGAGAAGATGTGATGCAGATTTAAGGAGAAGAAGAATATGAATCAGAGATGGAGATATGCAGAACTATAGACAAGGTAAACCAACATATTGTTTTTATTTTTCATGAGGGGATTAGGGTGTCCTTTCAAGTTGTGGATTTCAAATATCAAGTTGGAGCCTATTGAGGTAGGAGCCTCTTGAGGGTTGTAGCCTACAGAAAACGTATGGGAGTTGGAACTTCCTTGCATGTTGTAGCTTGCAGAAAATTGAGGTATCAACACCTTGTAGGTTGAAGTATAGAAAATCAGATGTAATAAGGGAGTAGGAGCTTGCCTTTGCATCACAACAATACAAAAATTGTGATTTTATCCCTTTATGGTTTTCCACTTATATTTGGTGTACATATGTGCTTGATTTTATGTGCTACTATGATGTAATGGTTTTCTTATTACTTGTTGTTCACATATTCAATATGTTGGCCATTATGTGTTAAGATGCTCATTTAAAAGTTCAGTTAGTGAGTTTTAAAGAAAATAAATTAATGTCCATGAAAGTACTAAACTAATTCACCGCCCAATCCCACCCCCCACCCCGCTCTCAGTTTAGCCAAGATTTCATCAACTTGGTATTATTTTTAGTCAATTTTACATCACTAGTCATACTTTTCCTTTCCTGTCCTTTTCGTACTCTGCATCAAATCCTAGTTTTTGAAGAGAAGTGTTTTTTTGCAGAATGCTACTATATGAGTATGTTAATAATGCTAATTTAGAGCAATGGCTTCATAGAGCTATGAGAAAACATGTTTTTTTGACTTGGGAGACCCACATGAAGGTTACACTTGGAACTTCAAATGCGTAAGTAATTTGCATGCCTTCTTGCATTGCTTTCTTTACTATACCTTTAGTTGTTAGATTTCTTAACAAATTTTAATTGGTAAAAGTACACGGCACAATGTTGAATAGCATTATATACTGCACATTGAGTTTTTTTATGAATAAATGTTTACTGCGTTATATGTTTTCAGGCAGTGATCTTTTTCAATGAATTGTGGGAAATATTAATTGACTGATTGTTTTTTAAATTTCTCACTTACATATCTACATGAGGTGGTTGAACCAAAGTTTGTTCATAGGGGCATCAAGGAAAGCAATATCTTAATTGATAATGAGTTCAATGGCAAGCTCTCAGATTTTGGATTAGCAAAATTTCTTAGATCAGAAAAAGAGCCACATTACAACTAGAGTAATAGGCACTTTTGGGTACTGTCTCTCAAAATATTTCCACAATCGTTTTGGTACACATGGAATTTTATTTTTGTTGCATGTTCAGGGAAACCTTTGGGTATTCCCACTTTATAAAGTATAGTTGGAAACTTGGAATACTCGGTTCTCCTTTCCAATCTAATGCTATAAAATATGTGCATGGCTCATCTCTAGTCTGGGTATTATTATTCAATCTCTAAGATTTAGAACTTGTAGTTATTTCATGTGGAATTTCATCTATATTGGAATTTCCTTGTGAGGAGATCCATACTTCTATGTTGGACTTGCTACATATAAAATTTGCATGATTGCAGTTAAAAGCCTTTTCAACAATTTGCAGGTTTCACTCTCTAAGTTAGCCTATAGTTTTTTATTCTTATTTCAGATTTCTTTATTTGCTTTTATTTGTTTTGTCTAGCATAATTATGTACTTGTTTTATGGGTTTCTATCAATATTTGAATATCTTTGATGTGATCTAGAGGACAAGCAGAAAAGGAGTTCAGGGCAAAAGTTGAGGCCATAAGTCACGTGCGACACAAAAATCTAGTACGACTCCTTGGATTATGCGTGGAAGGAACTCACACGTAAATTTGTCAATACAATAGAATAGTTTACCTTATCTTCTCATAAATGTAGCTTACATGAAGTTAGTTATGTTCGTATCCTATCATTCTCTGCAGAAGTAAATATTTCTTGAGAACTTATGATGGAACTGTTGCCATTGATGGAAAAGTAGCAAAAACAAAGTAACAAGAGCAACAAAAGAGTAGCAAAGGAACAAAAACAACTAAGGAAAAGGAGCAACAACAAGGAACACTAGAAAAGTAGCAAAGAAGAGAAGCAAAAGAGTGGCAAACGAGAAAAAACAAAACAAAGATATGTCATTGAGCAGCAAGAAGATCAACAAAGGAGCAGTAGTAATAAAACATAGATATGGCATTGTGTGTACATTGTATTAAAGGAATTGTGTATTGTAGGAGAAACAAGGTATGCAAAGGAGAAGATAGGTATGTTAGATGTTGCATATGTTGTTATAGTTGCAAAGAAGCAAGTTATGCTTGGTATGCTTGATGATAACAGAACAAAGGAGCAAAAAATACCTTGATGGCTTGGAAGAACATTGATGCTTGCATGTGTTGTGTATAAGGCTGATTTGAAGACTAGTTTGTTGGAGAAAATTGTTGTGATGCAAGGCAAGACTCCATGAGAGCAAAGGCAATCTTGCTGAGTAATGACATGAAGATGTTGTGATGCAAGTCCAAGGAAAAGGAAAAGATGTTGCAGAGACTATCTTGATGCATTAATGGAACATTTTGTTATTTATCATGAGGAATGAACACTCATTTATATAATCATATGTTATTCCTATAATGTGACATGATGTTGGGATTATGTTGATGAATTTAATCATTACATGTGGATGAAAATAATATTGGGTGGAGCATTTATTTTTTTTGTTCTAATAACCAAAATTTGAAGAGTTTGGAAACGAATGAGTGGAAGGAAAATAGTCAAGCATGTTCACTTCATAATCTTATGTGGGAAAATGAACAACCATCAAAGTTCATTCATAAATTTGTGCAATGTTGGAGATTTGGGGGTTAGAGTATTAGAGAATGTGAGAGTTGATTGAGAATTTATGCATTAGTTACCTTGCACACATAGAGCAGATGTGATGCATATTTAAGGAGATGAAGAATATGAGTCAGAGATGGAGATATGCAGAACTATAGACCAGATAAACATGCATATTGTTTTAATTTTGCATGAGGGGATTGAGGTCTTCTTTCAACTTGTGGCTTGATAAATATCAGATTGGAGCCTGTTGAGGTAGGAGCCTCCTGAGGGTTGTAGCCTGCATAAAACATATGGGAGTTGGAGCTTCCTTGCATGTTGTAGCTTACAGAAAATTGAGGTATCAACCTCTCGTAGGTTGGAGCCTACAAAAAATTAGATTTAATAAGGGGGTAGGAGTTTTCCTTTGCGTCACAACAATAAGAAAATTGTGATTTTCTCCCTTTATGGGTTTCCACTTATATCTGGTGTCCATATGTGCTTGCTTTTATGATCTATTATGATGTTATGGTTTGCTTATTACTTTTTATTCACATATTCAATATGTTGGTCATTATGTGTTAGGATTCCCATTTAAAAGTTCAATTAATGAATTTTAAAGAAAATAAATTAATGTACATGAATGTACTAAACTAATTCACCCCCCCACCTCTCAGTTTAGTCAATCTTTCATCAACTTGGTATTATTTTTAGTCAATTTGACATCACTAGTCATAATTTTCCTTTCCCTTCCTTTTGGTACTCTGTATCAAATCCTAGTTTTTGAAGAGAAGTTATTTTTTGTAGAATGCTACTACATGAGTATGTTAATAATGGTAATTTAGAGAAATGGATTCATGGAACTATGAGACAACCGGGTTTTCTGACTTGGGAGGCCCCTGTGAAAGTTATACTTGGAACTACAAAGGCGTAAGTAATTTGCCATCCTTTTTGCATTACTTTCTTTACGATATCTTTAGTTGTAAGATTTCTTAACAAATTTTAATTGGTAAAAGTACACGACACAATGTCGACTAGTATTATGTACTGCACATTGAGTTTTTTTAATGAATAAAATTACATTGCATTGTAGGTTTTCAAGCAAACATATTTTTCAATGAATTGTTGGAAACATTAACTCATTGGTTGTTTCTTAAATTGTTGGCTTGTATATCTACATGAGGCGGTTGAACTAAAGTTGTTCACAGGGACATCAAGGCCAACAACATCTTAATTGATAACGATTTCAATGGAAAGCTCTCATATTTTCGATTAGCAAAGTTTCTTAGATCAGAAAAGAGCCACAATACAACTAGAGTAATGGGAACTTTTGGGCATTCTCTCTCTCTCTCTCGCTCAGATAAAATATTTCCACAACCATTTGGTACTCATGGAATTTTATTTTTGTTGCATGTTCAAGGAAACCTTTGGGAATGGCCACTTTAGAAAGTACAGTTGGAAAATTGGAATTGTCCTACCTAATGCTATAAAATATATGCATGGCTCATCTCTAGTCTGGGTATTGTTATTCAATCTCTGAGATTTGTAACTTGCAATTATTTCATGTGGAATTTCGTCTTTATTGGAATTTCCTTGTGAGGAGATCCATACTTCTATGTGGCATTCACTACATATAAAATTTACACATAGTAGTAAATGGTAAATATCATTGTTTATTACATTTCATATTTCCTCCAGACCACTAGTAGAACATTTTTAGGTGTTACAAATTTTTTTATTTTGGTGAGGTCATAACTACTGGCAATTATGACTATCTTACTCATGGGTATGTGTGTAAACACCTATACCATGACCTGTACCTTGAACAATGTAGATCTAATTGGTGTTTACATGTTATTACTTCTATCTGGTTTATCTTCGACATCTGGTTATGGGATAAATTTAAGCTTTTGAATTTGTGCATCAAAATGGGATATCCATGTTCATTTCTCGATTTGGTTGCCAAATACTGCAATTATTCTCTATTTTCATTTATATATCATGCAATAAATTGGCAGTCGAGTTGGTCTTATTAACATGACTAGAAATACTGTGTGTATAATTGTCTAATGGTTATTTGAAACATAAAAGCGAGATAATCTTGGAAGTTAAAAGTGTTAATTTTTAATGCTTAAAATTATGGAATGCTTAATTCTTCATTTGTTTCCACATTGGTGAAGTGTTTCCTAATTATGTAGTTTGGGACAAAGCTTTTAAAAACTTTAAAAAATGACTCTATATTCTATTGGTGTGATGGATTTTTCAGGTATTTTTCCCGAGAGTACGCAATTTTAGGATTATTGAATGAAAGAAGTGATATTTACAGTTTTGGAATCCTTCTCCTTGAAACTATCATAGGTAGAGAACCAATTGAATACGATCAGCCTACAAGCGAGGCGAGTTCACAAAAATTCTTTTAAACATGCATGTTGATTTAGTTTCTATGTTAAGGGTGTGTCTTTAGGTTCTGGATACACAAAATGCCAAAAGATTGACTTTTTTTTAGTTAGTTGTATGGTTTATGGTACAGGTGAACCTTGTAGAATGGCTAAAGATGATGATAGGAAGTAAACACTCAGAAGACGTTGTAGACCCAAATATGGAAATGAAACCATCTACATGTGATTTGAAGAGGGCACTTTTGGTTGCCCTAAGATGTACCCTCCAGATTCCGAGAAAAGACCTAGATTATGAGAAAAGACCTAGGATGAGACATGTGGTGCGCATGCTTGAAGAAGATGAGTTTCCTTTCCATGAGATAGGTTTAAAGATCTCTATAATTTATCTCAAGTGCTATTTTACCTTTTCTTTGGCTTGTCTTCATGACCAGAGGTGGGCATCTAACCTTTTAGCTTATATGATGAGAGAATAGAGAAAAATTTCTAAACCTTGACCTATTTACAAGATCGAAGAGGCAGAGCCAACTATGCCATAAACAAAATACTTGGCGGTCAAGGTGGGGTAGCCTATAAAATTATAACAGAAGGTTCAACTTCTCAAGGTGTGGAATCATAAAGAAGACATATATTGTAGCAGGAAAATACTAGGGAGAGAAAAAGGGGCAGGGTATTTGAACATTGATCTCATGCATGATTCTTTTATTGATTTCCAAGGCTTTTTTCTTTTTGTTAATTTTTCATAGGAAAAAAAAAATTCTGATTGCATACTTTGTTGTCTCCCACATAAATGTTACATGGAAGATAGTCAAAATTTTGTTGCCCTATATGGATTTTATATAAGGGAGCTGGTATTGTTTTCTCAAACTTTTGAATGCATTGTTGGGCATTTTGCACCATGGAATACAACACAATTTATGTAGTCAATTTATTCATTTTTCCAAGCAAAGAACTTATACCTTTCTGCACCAAGCTCAAAAGATAACAAAATTCAACCTGCAATCCTATAACCTAGTAGAAACATGTGTGAGGTGACAATCATGTACCAACCCCCATGGAAAGGTTGATCGAGATTACAGTAAAATTATTCTGACTAGATCAACATATCATACGCCCTTAGTAATGCACATTATGAATTATGGGAAGGATTTGTCATAATCATTTTTTAAATTCCTAACAATCATGTACATAATTGTTTCAAGCTTCAATTTATGCCTCGTGGATTAGGTCTATGTAAAGCAGAAAAGCTCTGCCATTGTATTTTTTAGAGAGTTAATGATTTTTTTATTCAAGAATATTACAAATAATGAAATCAACCATTGACTTTGTCAAAGATCATACACCTTTGTTAATATATGTGCACAACATTTAGAAAGTCATGGAATATAGATACAAAATAATGCACATTGGATCTTGTCCTCTGTGATAAGGTAGCTCAAAGTTTTTGTCCTTGTGTGTGTGTTTAATGGCTTTTAGAGCCTTCTTATAGGAAAGTAGATTGTTCATTTCTACATTCATCTAAAAAGGACTCTTTTGATTATTTAGGTGTCTTTTGAATCATGAAGTTGATTTAGGAAGTCCAAGATTATAAATCAAGTGCTAATATGACTGCAATTTTTTTATTTTATCTCTTTATGCTTGAGTCTTGACCTTGATTTATAAAAAAAGGTCAAATTCTAGCATTGAATTAAATAAGAAACATTATGAGGGTGAAATTGTTTGAAATCAGAAAATTTCTTTGATCCGAAACATGAACTTTATTTGCAAAATTTTAGGTTCAAGGGCATAGAATTTGTCTGCTCAATTAACAAATTTTGTGTGGTGTGGGGTTTTCAAATTATCTAAATGATTTTTACATATTTACAATCACTCGGGAAATTTCTATTAGCATATTCCTAAGAAGACCAATGAATTTGCACATCATTTTAATATATTTTTACGACTACTGCATCGTGATGCAGTGTACTCAATGTCTGACAAAATAATGCCATATATTCTTGTTGATCTAAATCTTCTAGATGTAAATGTGTAGAGTTTTCAAAATATCCGATGTTTTGAGTGGACGCTCCACCCATCATCAGAGACACACAAAACTTGTAATGAATGTGCAAGAGTCCAGGACTAACATTAAATAGTGTTATCTCCTATGACCTGCACTCTTGCACATTCATTACAAGTTTTTTCTATCACTAATGATGAGTGAAGTTTCCACAAGAAACATCAGGTGTTTGGAAAAATCTACATAGTTTACATCCGGAAGATTTATATCAACATCATGATTACTAACTGTGAAAAACTACATATTCAGAATGCCATATAGTTTTTCATATTTTCCATCTATTAAGGTATAACAAATCAATAATTTTCATGACTAATTATCCTTATTCAAGGTTTTGACTTAATTTGAAAGAGAGATAGAAGAATTGTTATGGTCGAAGAGACACAACACCAAACCATTTTTTGTTAGTTTAATACAGGACTTACTGTTCCATTGGTTGTGAAGGTAGGTACCCATTTATCGTGGATTGTCACCTCCTGACATTATAAAACTTTTGATTGTCAAGGTAGGCACCAATTTAAGGTGGATTATCACCTCATGACATTAGACCACATCCAGGATCATGAGACATTGATAAAATAAAATTGGATGAGTATGTTTTTGTATGTGTGCAGGAGAAAGAATAGTGTAACATATTAACTTGGTTTTCTTTGGTTTTGAGAGTCAACTTGTTTGTTATATCTAAGCAGGAGGTCAATTGTAATGTGGTAGCAAAGAACTCTCCATAGCTCTGCTATTGGATGTTATATCTATTTTATTTGGGGAACAATCATGTTCATTAGAGAAGAATTCCAAACCACCATATTGTGGCTTATGCACTTTTTTAAAAAATGAAGTCCAAATAATAGATGAGTACCTCATAGAGTTCAAGTAATCATGGAGTAAATTAAGGTGCACAATTATGTATAATGGATAGAATAATGGTAGATCCAAAACCACTTTAAATTTATTAATTACTTACCCAAAGAGACCATGTTTCTCAAATCTATGGATGCATATGATCAAGTGAATGATACATAGTTATTATTCTGACTTTTAGATGAAGTGGTCATGGAAATAGGGGTATAAAATGTTGTACTTGTGATCACAATATGGTGGTCCACACTTCTAACTTGGACATTTTTTCAGAAGATAATATGTAGGGCCTGATAAGATGTAAACTTATAAATTAAGTATTTGTGCATGCGTAAAAATTTTATGCATCTCTCTACGGGGGCCTTGGCTTGAGTGGAAGTGCTTATATTCCAGAGATATGTTTTTCCTCTAGTGAGCTTTTCAAATTTTTGTCACTAATGAGCTACTTTAATCTGTTTTAAAGTATTATGCCAAATGCAAGTCTTGGTGGGATAGTTATATCTCCATCTATGGTTTTCTAGGTGCAATAATCTTATTTAAAACTTGTAATGATACATTGATCCTAATATTTCTACATTGCTTCGTAAAAGGAAACCTTGTGTTAAAGAGAAAAAGAGTGCAACGGATGAAGAAATGATTGATCCTATAGGAAACACAAATGATGTTGCAAATAATGACCAAATCATCCCATCTTTAGATAATAATTCTCAAACTTTCATGGGGTTTGGCGATTCGATGATAAAGAATATGTTGCAATTAGTGCCCTTATATGAGTTATGCATTCCTGCTCATGTTGCTACTTTGGGGATGATGAGCATATAAGGGTGTTACTGCCTATGCTACCACCTTACGACGGTTCCTTTACAACATCTGGTGCAATTTCTAGTTTACTGATTTACTATCAATATAAGAGTTATTTTTTATATTAGAAATTTGTGGTTTGTATTGATTTTAAGACTATTTGAAGTAATCTAATTAATAAATGTTTTTTTTTTTTGGTAATATAATTTTGTTAAATTATGAATTGTTATTATTTGAATGTAACATCCCTAATTCATATACAGATGATTTATTATTATTATTATTATTATTTTATATAAATTAACTTGGAACATTTGATGCTCTGTTCCACAACCTCTTGCTTACCCTAAATTTGATTGCAATTATGTTTAAATATTTGAGTTTGTATACATAAGGTCAACACATAAAATTTGTCTCTTTACCTTCTCTCAAACAGTTGACAACTAACATTATTGATTATAGATATATATTTATTGTTCAATACATGTACATATTAATTCTTGTTTGTCACAATGTCTTATTTTCCTTTTGATTGTTATTGGGATGGGCACATTTGTAATGCAACAACATGGGATGAAAATGTTTGGGATATATTAATATAGTCTCGATGGTTCAACATGTTACATAATTATTTTCAAATCATATTCTGACAATGTTTGTGCATATGCTAACCTAGCCAGTGCTCATAATGTTGTGAAATCCCTTGTCCTTAATGAACATTCGAGAAGCGATAGTCGTCAAGAATTTGGATTCTCAATCATTGCAATGATGTCAATTTAGGGTTATGTTGAGGTGTCAAAATATCCACGCTTCGTACCCTCTAAGGTTGTAGTCAACGACATGGAGGCATGGTGGTTGGTTATGGGGTAAATACCCCTCTCCTACCACACCAAGTTATTCTCAGTTGCACATTCGCTTTTATAGAAAGAGCTCTATAAAACTACTCACTCCGTCAATTTTGGATTACCTACGTTTCTCAATCATTACCCTCCCTTTAGTCAGCCAAATTTACCGGAATACATAATCCACTTCGCAAGAAGGTATGTGCTATTTAGGTAGGGAAGTGATTATTTAAATTATCATTTTGTTGGAGGTTTTTAAGTTGAAGAAAAATTGGTTCTATGCAATTATTCTTAGAATTTATTTCATCTTGTCTAATTTTTATTTCTCATTGGCTATTTTTATGGAGGGGTTGAAGTCTGATGTTACTCTAGGGTTTGATGAATACTTAGAGCTTAGAAATATCTATGGGTTGCTGGTATTTATCTGACTGAGCCTAAAGACTAATCTATCTCACTGTAAGAATTAAATGTTATATCAATTTTGTTCCATATCATATCATATTCAGACCTTTACCATTTAACATAATCATAACACAACACCCACATAAAATTGTTTACAGGTGGAAGGAAACAAAACATAAAACACAAGTTACACAAAAAACTTATTTGTTTTAAATAAGATAGGCCACCATGAAAACCAAAAATGAGAGAAGATTTCTCCACCCAACCAATGAGTATAGGTAGTGTCTACCAGAACTCCCGTCAAGCCAGTTTGACTTCCAAAACAGTTTTCTTGATAGGGACTAGACCAGGTCGACCTAGGGCTTATCTAAGCACACCAGGTCATGCCTAGGGTTTCAGAGACCTCACAATTCTAACTAGGAATTCCACTCACCAACTAGATTAATAATTCCTTTTCCTGGAAGTGTCCTTCCTACCTCAATAATGTCATATCTGAGGTGTCGAGCTTTCAATTCCCTCTCTTGGTCCTCCTCCAACTAGGGTCCAATTCACTAGGTTGCCTCGAGATTTTTCTCTCACACCCTCTTGGCTCCCTTTTCCCTAACTAGGATAATTTATCTTTAGAGAGATGAATAACTGCCTTCTAACTGTCTGGTATGTGAAAATTTCATTTAGCATATTTTCACTTTGTAATTTTTGTGGTTGATCATAGTTAATATTATTAATGAATTTAGAATAAAATAAAAAATTATGTTTGTTACCTATTCATATCAGGCCTTCTATATGGCCCACAGTCTGCTAAGTCATTTTAGTAAAAGTAAATTAAAATATTTACAATTCACTCCCCCGCCTGAGCGAAACACTATCCTCAATGTTTTTTCCTAGCCTTTTAGAACAGATTGAGACATGCTTGACACATAAGATTCTCATCCTCATAGGTTGCCTCTTCTGGGATAAAATGCCTCCTCTACACTTTAACCTGAGTGTTATATAGCTTCTATAGCATGATTTCTTTTTGATCGATAATATACATAGGCTCGACTAGGAACTCTTCGTCTGGATTGACCTACATTCACAATCATCAGAGATGCCATTAGTTTCTCATCAATCATTAGTCAAGAAACATATATAAAATCATTTCAAATTTACTTTTTACTTGTACACCCTGCCAATTAATAGTCTACTTATGATCATATATGTATTTCTTTAATATATTTACACATATATGACGAGGCAAAGACAATTGATAGGCTGCAGGTCCAATTCGAGCAAGTATTTGGAAAGTACCATAGAATCAAGGAGCCAATTTTGCACAACTTCCCCACCTCAAGGTGCTATTTTTAGGTTTGATCCTCACATACACATGATCTCCCACTTGAAATTCCTTGTAGGTCTTTCTTTTATTTACATAAGTCATTTGATGATCATTCATACCTTCCTCACAGTGTGCTCCATTTCTTCCAGCATGTCGGGTCCCAATATTAGTTTATCTTCAAGATTGTTCTAGTTAATAGGGGTCCTACACTTTCTCCCATACAATAATTTGAATGGGCTCATTCTTAATGAAACATGATAACTATTATTATATGTGAATTCTACCAAGTGGAGGTAATATTCTCACTTAGTTGGTTGTTGAATAATGTACATCCTTAGCATATCTTCCAACACTTGATTCACCCATTCAATTTTCCCATTTACTGCGGATGGTAGGAAGTACTAAATTGTACTTGAGTGCCTAATCCTATAAAAGAGCCTTCCAAAAAGCAAAGGTAAACTTCACATCTCTATCAAAAATTACTACTTTAGGTATACCATGTAAATGAAAATTTTCTCTCATAAATATATCAGTGATTTGAACAATTTTGTAACTAGATTGTACAAGAACAAAATGTGTTGATTTACTTAATTTATCCACAACAACCATTATGGAATCATTTTTACTTTTAGACTTAGGTAAACCTGTGATAAAATCCAATGTGATGATTTCCCATTTCCATTCAGGAATGGGTAATGGGTGAAGTAAACCTGTTGGATGTTGATGTTCAAATTTTACCTGTTGAAACTCCAAACATTTTGTGAAATATTCTGCCACATCCCTCCTCATACCAGGCCAAAAATAATTCTTTCTCAAAGAAGTAATTAATTTTTGGTAACCAGGGTGGGAAACATAGGGACTTCTGTGATATTCATATAAAATTAAGTGCTTAATAGCTTGTTGGTTGGGGACATAAATTCTGTTCCTATAGGTTAGCAAATTATCTTCATTAATGTCATAATCTAACTATTTTTCAGAGTTGTTCCTTTTCTTTGTTTGCTGCCATAAAAAATTATATTCTAGGTCCCTTAGGGTTGTTTCTTTAATTTGATTTGTAAAATCAAATTTTACTTTACTATATGTAATTTCATATATACAATTCAACCTTCTACTTAGGGCATCTGCCACCCGATTTTCCATTCCCTCAAGTTTTTTATATCAAATTTGAATTCACTTAGGAAATTAGTCCACCATGCTTGTCGAGCATTAAGGTTGGGTTGTTTAAAGAAACCAGTCAAGCTACTATTATTCATCATTAAAATGAACTTCTTTCCTAACAGATAGTGCCACCAAAACTTCAAAGCGTGGACTACTGATATTAATTATAAGTCATAAGAAAAATATATTTGTTCATGCTTCTTCAACTTTCAAGGCTCATAGGCGACCACTCGACCTTCTAGCATTAACATGCCTCCTACCCCTCCCTGACATACGTATGTATAGGAAGCAAATTCCTTTTTTGGGTTTGGAATCCTTAGAACATGGGTTGTAGTTAACAAATGTTTTAGTTGGTAATTTTTTTTTTTCATTCTATTGTCCAATTAAAATCTCTCCCCTTTTTCTAAAAAGAAGTTATGGGGTAGGCTAATCCAGAAAACCCCTCTATAAGGTGGCGGTAATAGTTTGTTAAATCCATAAAATATTGAATATCTACAAAATTTTTAGGAATGGGCCATTCCATGACAGTCTTAATAGTTTCAGGATTTACAACTACTTCCACTTGAGTGATTATGTGTCCCAAGTATTGTATTTGATCCTTAGAATTCACATTTTCTATACTTGATGTATAGTTAGTGCTCCTACAGGGTCTGCAATATTATCTGGAAATTCCTTTCATGTTCTTCCATATTCTTTGAATCAATTAGGATGTCATCAATAAAAGTTAAAACGAATTTGTCAAGATATTGATGGAATATAGTATTCATAAGGCACATAATGTGGTCGGGGCATTAGTAAGCCCAAATAGTAGGACTAAAAATTCATAATTCCCATAACAAGTCCTAAATGTAGTTTTGCATATATCTTCATCTATGATATGTATTTGATGGTATCTTGATCATAAATAAATCTTGGAAAACACAATAGCATCCTTAACCTGATAAAATAAGTCATCGATCGTAGGTAGTGGGTATTTGTTTTTAATAGTTAACTTATTTGGTTTTCAATAGTCCATGAAAAGCCTTAGGGTGCCATCTTTCTTTTTTACAAAGAGTACAAGTGCTCCCTATGGCAATACGCTTGGGAGAATATATTTTTTTATCTAACATCTCCTGCAGTTTCAATTTTAATTCAGTTAATTCTGGAATGCTTATACAATAGGGTTCCTTGGATATTAGGGTGGCTCCCAAAATTAATTGAATCATAAAATCAATCTCTCGTTTAGAGGGTAACCAAGGGATCTCCTCTGTAAATACATCAGCAAAATTCTGGTCAATTGACATATTTTCTAAGGTGGTTTTCTTTTCTTTAGAGTTAGTATATCCTAATTGGACTGCATAAATCTGACAGCCCTTTCTACCTTTTGCAACTTCTCCAACAGTCTTTGTGATTTCTGCACTTCAGTAAGAAAAGAAGCTTCAGCTTTGGCTTTCTATACTTCTAAAGCTTTGAGCTGCCCCTGCAAAGTCTTGATCTCTTCTGACTAGATTGACATGTTCTCCAATGTCTTTGTTACTTGTTCAACACTTGTAGTATGAGTGGAAGAAGTAGCTGCAGTGGTTGTTCCTATTGCTGGAAGTTGAGAAATGGGTATGGCATCCAGGGGAACAATGGCCATCTTCTGACTCTGTTCTTTCTCCTTTATCATCTTCTCCATTTCTGCCTCCATTTGTCTAATCTGTATGTTTTGCACTATAATCAGCTTCATCATGTCAACTTTCTGTGCCTTATTTTCTTCAATGTCCTTGGTTAAGGGGTCATCTGTGGCTGGCAGCTTAAGCTGCTTTCTCAATGCTGCAATGTCCAAATTCTTCTTCTTTATAATCTCCTCTACAACATTGACATCTTTAGAATTATATCTTATCTTTACCACCAAGTCTTCCAAAGACTTGATCCTATTATCCTTTGCTAAGGAGGATACCTTCTCCATTTTCAACTGAGACTGAATATTTGCAAATGAAATCTGCAACTTGGACAATGACATAGAAATATTAGTTAATGTAGAATATATCATCTCACTAGTCTTCTTATGAATCTCCATTTGATCAATGGGATGGATGTCGTTGGTGCTAAACTTAAATGTAGTACTCTTGTATTCTGTTGATGTTTTTGGATGTGGAGTTTGGGCCTCAAGGAAGGCCATTTGCATCTTTCCATGCTCTGTGTCAAAAATAGATAACAATCTTCTTTGTGAGTTGGAGGTCTGCTTCCAAAACTGATTATAGGTACCCTTTTTAAGGATCTCATTCTTAATCTTAATCTCACTGTACGTATCAAAAACTGTCTTTTCCTTCTCTCCTTGGACCTTCTATGAATCTAGCTTTGTCTCCTTCTGACCTTGTGATGATGACAGTTCAGTAGAATATGTTATAAATTTTCTGCTTGAAGGTGGTGAGTCTATAATTATGATGGCAACTTGCTCCTCTTCTCTTTGTCCACATCTACCCTAGGAGTCAATTTTGTCCTTTTCCTGTAACTGATCCTGAACTCTTTGGCCTCACTTCCAGTTGTTGATGATGATCACTCCTCTCTTTTTCTTTTACTTGTTTTCTCCTGAGGAGTGGGAGTCTATAAACTTGAAGTGGAAAAGAGTTGTTCTTCAGCTTCCTGCAAGGTATTCTATGTCCATTCCAACTAATTTGCATACTTTTCTATCTCAGGCCTTGAGGTATGGATGTAGGGAGTACTTTTATTTTCTACTCTAAGCTTTGAAATAATACCACAAGGGTCATAAGACCATGTAAAACTCAGGCTGAACTTCATCTCTTTAAGCATTTTGTCTGCTTCTTCACCTGTTGTCCTGGTATTACATATAAATGGGCCCACTTGTGTCTTTATGCGGAACTGTGATTTATTTTTAACCACCAGAAAATGAATGTCATCAGAATTTAACATCTGTCTAATGTATTCCAGGGGAAAAAAACCTTATGGGGAGGTATTTATGGAGTTTGTATGGTGCCAATTCATAACCATAAACCCTGATTTCTATATAGTTTTGATATAGATAACAATTTCCAGTCTTGGGTGAACAAATTCCTCAATAAACTACCTGTAAGAGAATTCTTGCTGCTCTTTCATGACCAATGAGGTCCAAAAAATCACTGGCTGCTGGTTTCTGTAGATTAAAATGGAGGTGTAATTAAACACCTGTTATGTGGGAACTTTTAGAAATTGCTCATGAATGCTATCAGCCAAGAATTGACTAAAATTGAATATAATTGATGGTTTACTGTCTGTGGAAAATATGGAGAGGAAACCTAAAATGGGCTCATCTACCCATTGATCATAATAACAACCCAAAATATATGAGATTATGGATATAATTTGTTTAGCTTGATCAGAGAAGATGGAGGAAGGGTATGGAGGATTCTTCTTAGGTAACTAGGCATTTTCAGGCTCAAAGATCTCAAAGATTTTGGCTCTAGTAGTGAAATCCATCTTTTGATAAAGTTGGGTGAGGGCTTCCAAGGAGAAAGGAGAACTATTTTCCACAGGGGGAGCTAGCATTATTTGGTTATAGACTGGGTAGTAATGGTAAGGAGAATGTCACCAGATGGGGCCATGATGGCTCTTTGGGCAGGGACATAGCAGGCCTGACATTTTCTGGTGAATTCAAGGGCTTGGAAGGTTAGAGGGAAGATGTAATGGGAAAGGTTTGACTCCCAGAGTCCAATTTCATCAGTTTTATCTACATTCTTGTCTTCCAGCCAACAGTATAACTCCAAAAAGTCACAGTCACATTGGGTTTCACTAATCCGATAATCCCTCTCGCTAAAGGGATGTGATCTAAATCTACAGAGGGAGGCATTAATGGATTAACAGGTTTATCTTGGGTGTTTCTCTTTGGAGGCATGATTGTGTTTGTGGAAAGTAACAGTAAGAGAAAAGGTCAGCTTACCGGGAATCATTTCAAGTTGAATGAATGATCAGGGGAAAAGAGATAGAATATTGTCAATTCTAATCAGGTTTCAGGTCGTGGAAATGCTCTAAAATTGGTCATTGTGTAAAAGTTGTCAATACCAAAGAATAAGAAGTGAAATGGAGAGAGGAGATGCTTCAAAAGTTTTTAAAGGTCAAGAAGTGAAATTCATTGGAAGTGGCACGAGAACGCTAAATTTGAACAATTACCTGGGAATTGTGAATTTAATGTCCAATGGTTATCTTTGGCGGGAAATCATTTAATTGGTTAACGGCTAGGCAACATGGCAGGAGGTGAGTGGTAGAAGTCTCGTAGTGGGGACGCAGTAAAGTGGGTGAGGGGAAAGCAATTTCAAAGGGGGTAGAGGCTTGTAAGTAGTTTCGGTCGGGGAGTGTGAAATGTGGAGAGGCTACCATGTAGGTATGGGGCCTGCTGAGAGAAAAAACCTTTTCAGACCCCGCTCTAGTGGTAAAGGCAGATGAAGATGGGGGAGCGAAGAAAGATATGGGTCATGGATCGTGAGGGGGAGAGGATCCTGACACTTTGAAAATGATGCCATTTAACCAAATACGACAACAAAAATTTGTCCATATGCGTTTTATGCTTTGCCTTCGAACTTAGGATAGAGATGAAGTATGAAATATATGTGAAAACACTTTATCCTCTAGCGCATGTTTTGCCTTTTTACACTGTCATAAAAAGTTAGGATAAAATGGCATAGGCACATATTTATAAAACCAACTATTTTACCTACCCTTAACTAAACTAACATTTTATTTTTCTGAAGGGTGCACTTAGACTAGCAAACCCACATTATTTTCTTTTACAAAAATGAAAAAATATCTAACATATCCCTTACTTCTCCTATTGATTCATATTAAACAATTGAATCAATGTCATTTTCTACCTAACTATTGATTTACCAAGATTAGAATATTTGGAAAATCTTTATTCTCTAACCTAATTTACAGAAATTTAAACAAGTTTAACCATGATTACATTGTATGATTAAACAAAAAGCCAGTTATTGTGGCATTTTGAACAAGCTGCACACAACCTTTATTTAACAATGCTGAAGAAAACTAACTATTAGTAGTGGCATTAAGACTTGTAACACGTTTAGTATTATTTATTTTTTGTTTCTATTTTGATGGGGTTCTATCAATATTTTTGTTTTTTCTCTTTTTTATTTATACCCTCTTTTCATTTTTTATTTTATTTTTCTTTTATTTGGAAATCATTGGCAGATTGACAATTATTTACAGTATAAGACTCTTGAGATACAATACTCAAATACCTTGAGATCCTATAAATTATAGGACCTTAAAAGTGGCTCCAGCTGGGGATGGAACTCTCCCTGTGAGGTGCCAAGAACATCTGATCAGTAGCCTTGAGTGTTCTATTTCATCGATATCCACACCTGATTTCCTTTGTTGTAATAGTTATGGTAACATATCGATTGAAGCTTAGGGCCTTCTCTGCGGGCTTCAACTTCTGCCAATAGGTCAGCCAATCAGAATAATAAAAACAATGATATTTACAATGATTGATGCTAGAAAACTTCTATTGCTTAAAGAAATAGTGCTTCAGCATTCTCCCATTCACAGGTCCAACAGGCATTTTTATCCCATCTAGATGTTTGAGAAAAAATGCATTTTGTCCCTTGAAAGCATAAATGATATAAGATCATGTCCATAGATTGTCAAATTTTCCATGTTTTCCTTTGTCCTCTCTTATGGAATCCCACTTTAAAACTCTATCACCCAAAGTGAAATCATCTTCTTTAGTTCTTCTATCAAAAACCTTTTTTATATTCTCCTGGATGACCTGAGCCTTATTATAGACTTCTTCCCTGGATTGTTGTAATTGGATTGTCTGATCAATTCTCCTTTGGATGTCATTTGGCTCAACCTGCAATTCCTGAATTATCTTCATGACTGGAACTCCCAAAGAGGATGGAAAAACAACATCCATTCCATAAACCAATTGGTATGGTGACATGCCAATTGATTTCTTTGTTGTGAGCCTATTAGCCCAAAGTGCATTTATCAACTTGTTGTGCCATGACTTTTTGTTCTCTTCTAACAACTTCTTAATAATGTTTACTAGACTCTTATTTGAAGATTCATCCAACCCATTACCCTGTGGGTAATAAGCAGTTGAATGTCCCAAAGTAATATGGTATTTGTTGCAAAAATCTATCATTTTCTTAGATTTAAAAGCTGCAGCATTATCTGTAATGAGCTTGTTTGGACAGCCAAATCTAGATAGGATATTGGTTTCTAGAAATTTGATAATAACAACATCTGTGGCTAGTCTGGAAGGTGTGGCCTCAATCCGTTTGGTGAAGTAGTCAGTCAGTAGCGGTGAGGATCCACTTATGTTGGGCAGAGGATGGTGGATGGATTTCTCCAATTAAATCCAATCCCCATTGTTGGAAAGGACTTTCAACAAATATGGGCTTTAAAGGTAGAGGTAATAACTTTATTTTCCCCTCAAATATTTGGCATTTATGGCAAGAGGTTACTTTCTTATGAACATCAGGAAAAAGGCTAGGCCAGTAAAAACCAGCTCTGAGGATCTTATTAGCTGTGGTTTTCCATTATAGATGTCCACCGCAATCACCTTCATGGAATTCCTGCATTGTTCTTTTTGCATCATCTTTCAATGGACACATTAGTAAAATACCACCAACATCTTTCCAATATAAATCAGTATCTATGACGCAAAATTTTACTACATTTAACTTTAGAAATATAGCCTTTGTCTTAGTTAAACCGGGAGGAGCATTTGAATTGAATAAAACAAAAATGAGGTATGCATACCAGGGTGAGATCATAAAATCATCATCTAATTGTGGAGTCTCCTGTTCCTCTTGATCATCTAATGCAACTACAAAATTGATATCCAATGCATTAAAGTTAGATTCAACCATCAATTTGGCTAATCCTTGTCCTTTGATAAGCTTGGTTGGCTTGATTTCCATGTCATACTCAAGAATTATGGCAATCCATTTGCCTCTTTTACCATCTGGTCCATTTTGTGTTAAAATATCCTTAACTACAGCATTTGGTACATAAGAAATTATGTGAGAATGGAGGATATACACTCTGAAATCTTTAATTATTGTTATCAATGTGAAAGCCTGTTTTTCCATTATATTATATTTAAGTCCAGCATCCCTTAAAGCCTTGCTAAAGAAAGCAATGGGTTGTTCAAATACATCATCATTTTTCTATAAAAGGATAATTGCAACAGTGTGTTCAGAAGCGAATGAAAAGATTATAAAATCCTTAGTGAAATTTGAACTGATTAGGACTGGTGCTTTGGTCAATGCTTGTTTAACTTGATCAATCATTTCCTAGCTTCAATGTTCCATCTGATGAATCTTCTTAGGAAGTTTATTCCACCAATAAATGATTGAAGTTCCTTAATTTTTCTAGGATTATTTATTTTCAGAATAGCTTCAATCCTTTTGGGATCAATTTTAATACCTCCCTTAGAGATGATATGACGAAGAAGTTTTCCCTCTTCAAGGCCAAACATTGTTTTCTTACGATTTAGTGAAATCTCAAACCTTCTGAATTTCCAAAATACTCTTCTAAGATGTTACAAATGTTCTTGATCAGTTTTAGAATGAACCGTGATGTCATCTAGATAGATCACAATAAATCTGCCAATTTCATCGGCAAAAGCAATATCCATTGCTCTTTGAAATGTAGCTCCAACCTTCATTAACCCGAATAGCATCTTCACATACATGAAGGTACCCCATGGAGTAGTAAAGGTTGTTTTATCTTGATCATCAGGTTGAACTAAAACCTAATTATAACCTGAGAAACCATCTAATAGAGAAATCCTAGAAGACCCAACTACCTTCTGCAGAATATGATCCATTTTTGGGAAAGGGTAGTTGTCTTTTAGGGAGACTTTATTAAGGTTCCTAAAATCTATGCACAATCTGATTTCACTTGTTTTCTTCCTAGTTGGCACAATATTGGAAACCCATTTAGAGTACCTAAGAGGAACTATGATTTTAGAATCATACATTCTTTTAATTTCCTTCTCAATTAGAGGCATCAATACTGGATTTATTCTTCAAAACTTTTGTTTAAATGGTTTTTGATCCTCTTTAATTGGAATTTTGTGTTGTATAGTCTCTATATCATATGTTTTAAGATCTTCATAGCTCCAGGAAAAAACATCATTGAACTCCCTGAATAAAGCAATGTATTTTTGTTTTTCAGCAGTCGGGAGTGGTTTAGACAGTTTTATGATTTTGGGATCTTTCTCACTGCCTATATTACATTCTTCTACTGTTGCTCCTGTGGGCTCAATCTTAGGATTCTTAGCCACATCATTGAAATCAAATAATTCTTCTAGTGGAACTAGGCCTCTAGGTAAAACATTATCCTTTAACTGGAGCGTTTCAAATTCTTCTTTTTCTGGGTCTATCTCAAGAAATTCTAATTTATTTACAACTTTATCTATGGGTGTATTTACATTTGAGTTTTCTAACTGCCTTTCTAGATTAGAATGTAAATTTTTTTTATTTTCTAATTCAGATTCCAAATCTATACTATCATCTTGAAATTCATCCTTAGATTGTAGAAAACTTTCAATTTGTTTATCACTACCAAACACCTGCCAATACTTCATATTATATGGTACAACTGGTCGATGTTTCACTTCCACTATATATTCTCAGTTAGGGTGAGGCATTTTACAGGAGCTGGTTGAAAAAGCTAGACTATTTGGAATGATATTTTGTTTTCTAAGAATTGCAGAAAGGTCATATTCAAGGAAACTCTCTAGAAAATGAAGCACAACATTTCTGTATGCTCTCATTCTAGGGCGCTTAGCTGAATACTCTCCTTTAATTTGTTTTATAATTAACTCAGCATCCTCTTGAATGGAGATTCTCTTGGCACCTAATTTTTTCAACAACTGCAATCCTAATATAAGGGCTTCATACTTTGTTATGTTGTTGGTACATTGAAAATTGAGCTTGTATGAGTGACCCTCAGCATGATTGTTTCCTATGTTTACCACCCATATTCCTGCTCCAAAACCATCTTTTCTGCAAGATCCATCGAAGATCATGTTCCAAAGAGGTTCAGGGGGAGTAGTTGGTTCTATTGTTTGTGTTTAGTTTGGATATGTTTCAGAAATATCAATTTCATCTTTGATCACCTCATTGTTAATGCCTCCATCATTATAAATAATGAAAGAGTCTAAATCTGAGTGGACGGAGTAAAGAGGATAGTTGTGAGGCTTGTCTTGACTACTCACCATGAATTTCATCAAAGTTTCCCTATACAATCTTCTTTGTTGCCCAAAAACTGGGATGGTGGCAAAGGTCATATCCATTTGTAGGGTACCTTGTAATTTTTCTCCCCATGAGCGTGACAACAACATGCCATACTTAGGGGGAATATCTACAACCACTATGTCCATTACTAGACTTTTGGCATGGATTTGAGCTAAAGTAACACATAGGTCTTTGATGAGACCTAGACTTCTTACTTTGTTGGAATCAAAAGAATACAAGTCTTTATAAGGTCTGGTAATGTCATGTCCTAGTTTCTCCATAACAACTTTAGGCATTAAATTGTGGGAAGCACCTGAATCTGTCATAACATTATGGAGAATCTTGTCATGAATATTTAGGCTAACATAGAATGCAGGAACTCCTCCTTCCTGTGGTTTGCCCTCAACTTTTGACCCAAATAAGAGTTCAGGCTGGTCATCATTTAGATTTACAGAGTCTGTGCTTTCCCCTATATTTAAAGCTTTCATCACTTGGGGTCTGTACATGTTTTTGTTCATTAACTCTGTTAGGGGAATAGGAATTTTCAGTTTTGCTAATTCATTCTCAATGTTGAACGATGTTTGAATCTTAATCAGGTTTAGAAGTTCAGATTGATCTATAATTACTTTTGTTATAGGCTCTTTTCGTTGACTTGTGGTTAGGATAACAGTTTGAGTAGTTCTAGAAACACTGCCAATTGTCCTTTTGATAGGAATTTCTACTTTCTTTTTACCAGAATTATCAATAGTTTTCTTAGGAAGACTTTCTGTGGTTTTCCTAAGATTAGTTTCAGAGGATTTTTTAGCAGGATTATCAGAGTTTTTATTGTTGAGAGTGTCTGAATTATTTTTTCTCCTAAGGTTATACTACCTATGGAACTCCATGATGGCATTTTCAAAACCTTGTTTATATTCATCTGATTCTTCAGAGTCAAGTTCAGTTTGAGCTAGGAGAAAAAGTTCTTACTCCTCTTGAGTGAGGAAAATTGTTTCATCATCATTTATTCCCATCAGATTTATTTGACTATCATCCAAATCTTCAATAATATTACCCTCATCATCAGTGTAGTTTTCCTGAAAAGGAGGCCGAACCTGCTGGTCTGGACCCTTTTGTTCTCGTTGTTTGATTTGGGGAACATTCCTTCTAAAGTTTTGGTTTCTATTTTGAGGAGAATTTTGGTTCTCTCTCATTTGAGTTTGGTCATTTATGTTTACTCTTTGCATCATATTTTCCACTACCCTCACTAGGTTATCAATTTTGTGATCATACGCAGAAGTGGAAGGCTCTTCTTTTATGGTAAAATTTTAGTTTGGCCTTCTTGGCTAAGATGTTAGCTTCAACTTTTATAGAATTAGCTTGCATTTCTTCCAAAGTTGTCGGGTCTCTCTCTCTAAGTTGATATTCCATGTCTACATCAAAACCATCAGGAAAATCAATTAAAGTAGGCCATGGGAGGGCTTGATGTCTATAGGAATGATATTGTAAATAGTGTTAAACCATTCACAGTATTCTTCCATAATTTCATTTGGATTTATTTTCAGTCTTTTGTATTCATTTAGGAGTTGAAGTGGTTTTTTCTTGATTTCCAATATAGCTAAGAAAGTTTGATGGAATGCATCAAGGTTAGTTATACTTCCTGCAGGTAAACTCCTAAACCATTTTTTGACATCACCTCCTAAACTTTGAGCAAACAATCTCATTTTTACATCAGCTTCATCTACTTCTTGAAGGTCAAACACATCATTCATTCTATCCACATGCTGCTGAGCAGTATGAGAACCAATGTTATCAAAGGTCAAAATTTTAGATTGATAATCTCTAGGCATAGCATTTAGCTGGCCTGGTAACACCAAAGGTGCATACCTACCTACCATAACTGGTCTGAAAGATTGACTAGAAGATGGACCTGTGGTAGGTGTAGTTGTGATAACTATAGGGATAGTAGGAATAATAGTCTGAGATATTACAGGTGAAGAAGTAGAGACTATGGAATGAGTAGGACTAGGGGGTTGTATATTAACATACTGGGAAGATTGGTTGGACAAAGAAGCTGCTGCAATGGTTAAAGCTGAAAATTCAACAGATTGTTGAATATAAGCTTCATCAATGGCTTGGTTTAAAACTGAAACCAAATCCTGTAATTTATCAAATTGTTGTAGGGATTCAAGATCAGGATCTGTTTCAAAAGGTTTGGTTTGGGGTATATATTTTTGCAGTATGGTTTTTTCAATGACAATTTGATATACAAACCTCTCAGATTTTGATTTAAACAAATTGTTCTGGAAAGGAAAATCAAACTCTATATCTTGAATAGTTTCAAATTTCTCTGGAAGAGAGTTAGACCTTGACAAAGGACTATTCTCAGGAAGAGAATTGAACCTAGACAAAGGACTATTACTACCTTGACTCTCTGTAAAACTTTTCTTTCTCACCAATTTCTTTGGATTATCTACAAATTCAGCAGAGTTGGGATCAGGGTGAGCTCTAGCGAAAATTATTTTGGGAACCAGGTCTATTAAAATTCATCACACCACTAATAAAATTGAAATTAAAGACACACTCAAATATATACAAGATAACAACCTCCGATCATGTATTTCATGATGATATATAGGCTTTAATTTATAGAAATACTTATTGAATCCTAGGGAATATATTTTTTAATCTAAAGAGTTTTCTTCCCCAGTATGGTTGACACTATGTTGTCGTTCTGTACTTTTTAGGTTGAGGGAGTAAACACATAGGACAACATCAAAACCACTTTGGAAGTTGGGATCTAGCCCTAACAGCTTCAAAGAGGGATCTCTCTATAAAATTTAGCTTTGTTTTATGTGAATTTTAGGCTAGTTATGAATGTACTGATTGTTTTGTTTGAAAGGTTTGGTTGATTTAAGTGTTATAATTCCATTGGGCTATGGATTCTGAATATTTAACTGGAATTGACATCAAATTTTAGAGGAGTTTCACAGGGCAAGCTAGGTTGCACTATTTGGATCTTTTCAGAAATTAAATGGATTGTGAAATAGTAGAAATGTAAGACTCAGTAGAAATTAAGGAGCAACTAAGAATTCCTTAATTTGACTTCAATGGAAAACATGAAAATTACTAATAGCCAGAATAGGGTGCTCTAAATAACAAATCCTATTCATCACAGTTTCTGTTAAGTAATTAAGATTTCAGAATAACAGAGAAAGAAAAACAATGTTTAAACAAATAAACTGAAGAAACACATCACCATTTGGTACACCACATGAATCTTGTGAAAAGGTCCCTGTATTATTGATGCTCCAGCACTTTGAAAAATTACAATATGCAGAGGAAATTACATTTAGAAATCAACTCTTAATACTTCAAACAATGAAGTATTTATACAAATAATTACAAAAACGTTGTCAAAACTAACAGTGTATTATTAGCCTAATTCTAAACAATAAGATTTATCTATGGCAGAAAAATAGGCCACGTAGACAACTGCATGGAAAGGTGGCTCTACTTTGGTGGGTTCGGTTGTTGAATCAACCCAAAACTGTGTTGCGTTGATGTGCTGGTTGTTGTGTTGGCTGGTGTGCTGGTCGTCTTACTTCATCCGAATTACCTTTTTATATATTTGCATATGGTATGGTTAATTTAATTACCCTACGGTAAACTTAAAGTTGGCTTCACTGTAAAAACATGTTTTACCTCATTCTGTATGTAGAAGTCATTTGCCATGGTTTCTAAAAATGCTTTTGTTGTCATACTGCCCTTTATCCCACTGAACTTGACACTGCTTCTGGCCATTTCTTTCACTTTCAAGACATAGTCTTCCTAAGTGATTAATTTATCATTTATCGCATAAATGTTGGGCATCCCTTTATGGATTAATGCTTCAATTCTGTTGCAGAACCTGTTTACTCCCAACTCTAAAGTTTCACAGATTCTTTCTTCCAATTGATCAATGAGGTTCCTTTTGGTCAAAAATTTCTTGACTTCTAAAATAGTGGTAGTTCTATCACTAATTCCTAATTCTCCAAGTTCATATTTTGACTTAGAATTTAAGAATCTGATAATTTTGGAGGCTTCTGTGGGCATTTCTCCAAGCTTCTCCCATCCCTGAATAATGGTTTTTGTGGATTTTTCAATCAATTCTTTTTTTTCAAAGATGAATTGGATAGATGGCCAAATCTCATTCATAGAGTCTAGAATACCCATCCAAATGGTTTCATTGGCTTGGGCCAAGGTCTGACCAATTGAGGTATCCCTTTCTACCTTCTGTAGCTTCTCCAATAGTCTCTGTCATTTCTGCACTTCAGTAATATGAGAAGCTTCAGCTTTGGCTTTCTGTACTTCTAAAGCTTTGAGCTGCCCCAGAAAAGTCTTGATCTCTTCTGACTGGATTAACATGTTCTCCAATGTCTTTGTTACCTGTTCAGAACTTGTAGTATGAGTGGAAGAAGTTGTTGTAGTAGTTATTCCTGTTACTGGAAGCTGAGAAATGGGTATGCATCCAGGGGAACAATGGCCATCTTCTGACTATGTTCTTTCTCCTTTATCATATTCTCCATTTCTGCCTCCATTTGTCTAAACTATATGTTCTTCTCTACAATCAGCTTCATCATGTCAGTCATTTGTGCCTCATTTTCTTCAATGTCCTTGGTTAAGGGGTCCTCTGTGGCTGGCAGTTTAAGCTGCTTTCTCAATGCTGCAATGTCCAAATTCTTCTTCTTGATAATCTCCTCTGCAACATTGACATCTTTTGTTGAAAATTGGCAATAAGAAATTGCTAAAAATAGAAGTGCTAAAAATAGCACTGCTAAAAATAGCAATTTGGGCATCAGTGCTGGATTGGGCAACAGAAAATGAAAAATAGAAGTTCTATTTTTAGCAGTTCAAGTTGGATTCCTATTTTTAGACAGTCCCTGGTCTAAAATAGGAAGTAAAATTCAAATTTGGTCTTACCAGCAATTTGAATATTAATTAATTAATTCTCCATGAGTTAATTAGTTAAGGAAAATCAAACTTGAAGTCTTTGTGAGAACATGCAATAATTTCTCCACTGATTGGGGAATGTGTCCTTGATTTGCTCCACTGATTGAGGAATTAAGGATGAGTTCTATATTGAGAGGATCAGTTGACTTAGTTTAACTTAGTCAAGTTCAGTTAGATTAATTTAACAAGTTGTTAAATTAATGAGATTCAGTTTGTTGATGCTTGCATGCATGTGACAACTGGTATTTTCAGATAATTGAGTATTCTCTCATGGATAACTGATGCATGGCAGTTCAGACAGAGACCCAGTTGAGATCAGAGAAGGGACAGTGTACTATCAGTTGGATGAATATTTTTCCTATAAAGGAAGCTCATCCATGATGAGGATTTATCTCCTTCAAGTTTGTGCGGTTAGATCAGAGGTTAGTGAGTGTGTGAAGAGGCCAATTCACACAAGTGGCAACACTAGACTCCAAGGAAATTGCATAAGGAAATAGGAGGCTTGGAGGGCAGAGGAGAAGGTTTGTGAGAAGCCTTTGACTGTCTATGAGCAGCAGAGGGATTGTACTAAGAGCTAGATAGCTTCCGAGCTAAGGCTTTGTGTAATCCGGACTATATTTCCACTTGTATGATAATACAAAGATGGGGTTTTAGGCACGTGCTTTCCCCGGGTAAATTCTTCTGTGTTATGTGTGATTGATTTCTTCTTATCAGTTATACGTGTTCTTATTGATGTTTCTCATGGTTGATTAAGCTTCCGCTAAATTGTTTGTAGAAGTAGATCAAGTGTTTTGCTTTAGTACATTGCATTACCAAGTTGATCTACAGGTGGGAAAGTTCTACATGGTATCAAAGCTAGCTGATTTGTAGGAAAAAATATACAAAATTCTACATCTTTAGGATCATATCCTATCTTTACCACCAAGTCTTGCAAAGACTTGATCCCGTTATCCTTTGCTAAGGAGATACCTTCTCCATTTTCAACTGAGACTGAATATTGGAAAATGAAACCTGCAACTTGGACAATGATATAGATGTATTAGTTAATGTAGAAGATATCATCTCACCAGTCTGTTTATGCATCTCCATTTCATCAATGGGATGGATGTCTTTGGTGCTAAACTCAAATGTAGTACTCTTGTAGTCTACTGATGTTTTTGGATGTGGAGTTTGGGCCTCAAGGAAGGCCATCTGCATCTTTCCATGCTTTGTGTCAAAAAATGATAAAAATCTGCTCTGTGAGCTGGAGGTCTGCTTCCAAAACTGATTATAGGTACTACTTTAAGGATCTCATTCTTAAGCTTAATCTCCCTATACCTATCAAAAATTGTCTTTTCCTTCTATCCTTGGACCTTCTGTGAATCTAGCTCTGTCTCCTTCTGATCTTGTGATGATGAAGGCTCAGTAGAGGATGTTAGAAATTTGTTGCTTGCAGGTGGTGAGTATGTAATAATGATGGCATCCTGCTCTTTTGTCTTTTTGTCCACATCTTTCCTAGGAGTCAATTTTGTCCTTTTCCTGTAACTAATCTTGAACTCTTTGGCCTCACTTCGAGTTGTTGATGATGATCCCTCCTCTCTTTGTCTTTTACTTGTTTTCTCCTGAGGAGTGGGTGTCTATAAAATTGCAGTGGAAAAGAGTTGTTCTTCAGCTTCCTGCAAGGTATTCTTTTTCCATTCCAACTGATTTACATACTTTTCTATCTCAGGCCTTGAGGTATGGACATAGGGAGTACTTTTATTTTCTACTTTGAGCTTTGAAATAATACCACAAGGGTCATAAGACCATGTAAAACTTAGGTTGAACTTCATCTATTTAAGCATTGTTTCTGCTTCTTCACCTATAGTCCTAGTATTACATACAAATGGGCCCACCTGTGTCTTGATGCAGAACTGTGATTTTTTCTTAGCCACCACAAAATGAATGTCATCGGAATTTAACATCTATCTGATGTATTCCAGGGAAAAAATCCTTATGGGGAGGTATTTAGGGAGTTTGTATGGTGCCAATTCGCAACCATAAACCCTGATTTATGTATAGTTTTGGTATAAATACCAATCTCCAGTCTTGGCTTGATTTGTTAGATGTAAAATTATTTTGATATCTTCACTAATTCTAGGTTGTATGGAACTAACTGTTAAGGATTTTCATGGCTGGGTGAACAAATTCCTCAATAAACTTCTTGTAAGATAATTCCTGCTGCTCTTTCATGACCAATGAGGTCCGAAAAATCACTCGTTGCTGGTTTCCTACATCATCAAGCTTCTGCATTGCAAAATTGAACTTATGTCCTTGATAATAAAGGAAAATGTAGATTAAAATGGAGGTGTACTTAAACACATGTTTCGTGGGAAATTTTAGAAATCGCTCATGAATTCTATCAGCCAAGAATTGACTGAAATTGAATATAATGGACGGTTTACCGTCAGTGGAAAATATAGAGAGGAAACCTAAAATGGGTTCATCTACCCATTGATCAGAATAATAACCCAAAATGTATGAGATTATGGATATAATTTGTTTAGATTGATCAGGGAAGATGGAGGAAGGGTATGGAGGATTCTTCTTACGACTGGGCATTTTCAGGCAAGAAAATCTCAAAGATTTTGGCTCTCTTAGCGAAATCCAACTTTTGATAAAGTTGGGTGAGGGCTTCTAAGGAGAAAGGAGCACTATTTTCCACAAGGGGAGCTAGCATTATTTGTTTCATAGACTGGGCAGTAATGGTAAAGAGAATGTAACCGGATGTGGTCATGATGGCTCTTTGGGCAAGGACATAACAAGCCTGACATTTTCTGGTGAATTCAGGGGCTTGGAAGGTTAGAGGGAAGATGTAATGGGGAAGGTTTGACTCACAGAGTCCAATTTCATAAATTTTATCTGCATGCTTGTCTTCCAACCAACAGAGTAACTCCAAATATTCACAATCACATTGGGCTTCACTAATCGGATAATTCCTGATAGCTAAAGGGATGTGATCTAAATCTACGGAGGGATGGATTAATGGATTAACAAGTTATCTTGGGTTTTGATCTTTGGAGGCATGAATATATTAGTGGAAAGTAATAGTGAGAGCTGATCAGGGGAAAAGAGACAGAATGTTGTCAATTTCGCTCAGATTTTGTGTCGCGGAAATTCTCTGAAAGCGGTCGTTGTGTAAAAGTTGTCAATAATAGAGAATAAGCAGTGAAAGGGAGAGAGGAGATGCTTCGAAAGGTTTTTAAAGGCTTAGAAGTGAAATCCGTTGGAGGTGGCACTGGACCATTAAATTTGAATGGTTACTCAGGAATTGTGAATTTAATGTCGAATGATTATCTTTGCCAGGAAAGCATTTAATTGGTTAACGACTAGGCGATGTGGCGGGAGGTGAGTGGCGGAAGTGTCGTGGTGGGGACGTAGTAAAGTGGGCAAGGGGAAAGCAGTTTCAGAGTGGGTTGAGGCTGGTAAGTAGTTTCAGCTGGGGGGGTACGAAATGCGAAGAGGGTGCCATGTATGGATGGGGCCTGACGAGAGAAACAGCCTTTTCGGACCCCCCCCCCCCAGGCGGTAAAGGCAAGTTGGAGAGGGGGGCCGAAGAAAGATATGGGTCATGGATCATGAGGGGGAGAGGATCTTGATGCTCTGACAACGACGCCATTTAACCAAATACGACAACACAAATTTGTCCATGTGTGCTTTTATGCTTTGCCTTCGAACTTAGGATAAAGATGAAGCATGAAATATATGTCAAAACACTTTATCCTCTAGCACATGTTTTGCCTTTTTACACTGTCATAAAAAGTTAGGATAAAAGGCATAGGCACATATTTATAAAACCAACTATTTTACCTACCCTTAACAAAACTAACATTTTATTTTTCTGAAGGGTGCATTTAGACTAGCAAACCCACATTATTTTCTTTTTTAAAAAATGAAAAACTATCTAACCTATCCCTTATTTCTCCTATTGATTCAAATTAAACAGTTGAATCAATGTCATTTTCTACCTAACTATTGATTTACCAAGGTTAGACTGTTTGGAAAATCTTTATTCTCTAACCTAATTTACAGAAATTTAAACAAGTTTAACCCTGATTACACTGTATGATTAAACAAAAAGCTAGTTATTGTGGCATTTTGAACACGCTGCACACAGCCTTTATTTAAAAATGATGAAGAAAACTAACTATCAGTAGTGGCATTTGGACTTGCAACACTTTCAGTATTATTTCTTGTTTGTTTTTCTTTTGATGGGGTTCTATATTTCATTCTTTTTCAATATTTTTGTTTTTTCTCTTTTTTATTTATACCCTCCTTTCATTTTTTTCTTTTATTTGGAAATAATTGGCAGATTGATAATTATTTACAGTATGAGACTCCTGAGATACAATACTCAAATACATTGAGATCCTATAAATTATAGGACCCTAACAGGAACTGATTCCCATTTTTCAAGGAGCCCTCGTCCCTCTTTTAGTGGATCTCATCCTTGAACTGAGGATCTCAAACTACTTCCTTTGGCCTATTAATCAAGTCATATGTGGGGGAATTGAGGGAGGCTGCTGAGGGTAAGTTTATGCTAGAGTAATCAGGTTGGAGAGCTTATCATTCTTGGAGAGGATTGAGATCAATGGGAGGAGCTTCAAAACATCAAGGCATAGGTTTTGTAGCTCCTTTATGTTTCTGAAATTAATAAAAACAAGCATTTCTTCTCACTTCATTGTTTAATGGATTAATTGATCAGTTTCATGGATCGTTTATGTTGTTTATATTTTTCCATTGGAATGATGTTATTAATATTTGTCCATTGGAATGATGTTTGTTACTAGTCTCCTTGATCACTAGTTTGAATTATTGAATCATTTATGCTACATATGCCTTTAATCCTTTGTTGTTTCCATGTGTGCAGGTTTAGATTCAAGCATGGAGGAGTAGCATTAAAGCACAAAGAGTGATCTTCATCAAGCATGTCGTAATAAGGTATGAATTTCCATTTCTCACCTTGTTACCTTATGATTCAAGAAAAGATAGATTCAAGGAAGGAATTAGATTGATTGTATGTTTGTTTCTAGTTTCCATTTAGGATCTAGGGAGATCGCTCTTGTCCATAAGAGGGATTTATCCGCCTAACACATGGGAGCTCTTGTTTCTTTCCTCTTTCAAGTGATGTGTTTCCCGCATAAAGAAAGCATTTTGTTCATTGATCAACTTACATTCATTGGTCTTGAATCAACTCCTAGTCAACCATCATCCCTAAATGGTTCTTATGTGCAAGTGGTATCACCCCCACCACAAGTTAATTACGTGGCCAACTGTTCCATGCCCACATCTATTGATGATCTAGTAGGTGATGTAGTATGCCATGTACTAGGGGCATTGGGACCCAATTTTTCCATTGGATCCCTGGACATGTATTCCTTCCAAAGTGTTGTTCTCCCATCTTACAAGAACCTCTTGGAAGCCATGGCCTCTTTTGGTCTGTGATCAAGTGTTTGGAGCAGAGTTCCTTGTCTTGTGTCAAGCTCCTTAAAAAATGAAACAAGGGATATGAGGATAGTTCTTTTACTATGTCAACCTTGTTAAAAAATGAAATAGGTCCCATGAGAATAGTTCTTTTATTGTGTCAGCCTCGTTAAAAAATGAAATAGGTATTCATGAGAATGGTTCTTTTCATATTTCAAGTTTGTTAAAAATTAAACACATCCCCTTCAAGTTTGAGTCTTTGATTACATCTCGTAAAATCCCAGTCGAGTCTTTCACTTAATCTCGTAAGTGAACCTTCATTCCATCCACCTATTGGTAACCAGTAGTCTACTTAGCTGAATGAAATGAAGCTTGGGGAGCACGTTCCTCAAATTGAGTCATTATGTTGAGGGCATGCAAACCTATCCTAAGCATAGTTTATCTTTGTTTCAAGCTTGTGTAAAAATGAAACCAAACCAAAGCATAGTTTGTTTTCGTTTCAAGCTTGTAAAAAATGAAACCAATTTTCAAGCAGAGTCTCCATGTTTCAAACTTGTTTAAAAATGAAACCATGTCAGCTTTACATCTCATGATTGTCGTTTTTATCAGTCTGTTTTTCTATATGAACCTTGGTTTTTTCATTCCATCGTCACCATCTCTTTGGTCGATCATATGCTTTCACTTGGTTGTTTTACCCTTTCCTGAGGAACATCTGTGATGACTGGTCTTATTAGCCAGCCTCTTGACCTTTACATGGTTTGAGCAGTTCCATCATGACGGGAACTAGTTGATATCCCTTTATACCACTCGTTTCTCCAAGAGGAGTCATCTTTAAGCTATTTTTTGACTCTCGAAAAATGAAAAGATTTTCAAGTACTTGTCTTTTTGAACTCACTACTTTAAATGAATTAATGTCATATCAGTATACGTTTACCCCTTTTTCGATACAGGATTGACTATTTACAAAAAAGGAACACCTTGGTCGACATGGTCAAGAGGTTCTCTCGAATATTGTTTTCTACCTTTTCAGGTTCAAGAGAAAAATTATTAAAAGGGACCTGATGGAGTTTTATTTTTCGTCTCTTTTTCAAACTCTCTAAATATGAAAAATACATCGAGTTACTCTTCCACCGAACTCGTAAAAATTAAATGATGAAAGACTTGTCACCATGACGAGACCAAGTTTCTCCTTCCTAGGACTCGTAAAACTTATGAGGATGGATTCAATCGAAGTGTGAACTTATACGACAAGAATATGGTATCCTCTTCAAGCTTGTGTAAAATTAAAGAGGTACTCACTAGAAATAGTGGGGAAAACGTGAAAGTGAAACATCCCTTATATAGGCCGCATGTCACTCTTGAACATGACACTTATCTGTTTCTCGTGTTGGGTTTGGGATATCCTCACTCAGTCACTTGTCTTTCTGGGTTTGGGTGATCCATTTTGCCTCTCATTTGACTATTCCATTTCGTCCTCATGAACCTTAGTCTTATGTCGATTCAAATGTTGCCACACTCCAGAGTCATGTCGCCGATGTTCACGAGAAGTCCTATCTGCAATCTATTACCTATGCATTGTCTGACCCTTTGCTACAATCTTGGATCTTATTCATTTCATTCCACTTTATTCCTCATTTCGTGTCAATGATGGGGGACTCATCATGGCCCTCCTTTGATGGGTCACTTTTTGTCGACTTCATCTCATTATCCAAGAAGGTGACTTAGATACTCTCTTTCAGTACCTTAGAGCTTTCATGCCCTAATGAAAACTTCTTTGTATCCCATGACAAGTTTTCATCATTCGCCTTTGATTGGATGTTTCCATGAGTGTTCGACATCAGCTTCATTTTCACATTCACAGATTGTACTATCATACCTTGAGAACCATTGTCATTACTGGTGGTTTCTCTCGTGTCTGTTAACGGTCCACATCATTGGTCAGTAATCAGGTAGTTTTCTAGCATGTTCGATTTCAACACATTTATTTGCATGTTAGAATTTTTACTTTGATCGAGTTGGGATGGAGCGCAAGACCTTGAGTTTTGTCTGATATGACTCAGGTTGCATGGGTTATGTATTATTCATGATTTTACACATGTTTCTTCTATACAAATGGATGTGACCACACTGTGGGACTTTACATTTATGATGATCCTTCTATATTGGGTCATTGCATCCATACCTTGGATCTTAGATTTACAGGTGATCCTTCTCATTCATATGGTTGCACCCATGCCGTGGATATTTTTCATAGTCCTTACTATCCGAATGGCTGTGTACATAACGTGGATTCATGTTTTGATATTAGATATGTATATGTATATGCATCCTTGATTTGTAGGTCTTCTGACACTATTTGTTAATGTCCTTTCAAAAGCTCGTAAAGCATCTCAGCCATCACTCCCTGTTCTGCCTTCATGCTTTAGGGGGCATCTATTAACACATTATTTTTTCATACCTCCCACACTTCCCTGTGACATGCCCGGAAGTGCCCGAAACATGACCATCATGCAGTGTACTCATCCAAATATGCAGCTTAGATCCTCCCTAAAACACTGATGGAAAAATTGCTTAAGCTACCCCTGAAGAAAAGGGCTCTAAAACCCTAACTTGAGGATCATCGCTCCCCTGACACTGGAAACCTGTGTTGGTCGCTAGTTGCACTATATTAGCCTCGCGATGCCAGCACTCTTTTGACTTGGATACCCGTGATGATCCCTAAAAGGAAAATTTTCCCAAAGATGACAAGAAGATTCGTGATCTAGAGGCTTCGAGAACGATGAGCTAGAGGTTGTTCGGCGTGGATAAGGTCGAGTTTTGTCAACTTGGCCCTTTGGTATTATCCCTATGAGCTACCTCCTTGAGATGAGGACCTTCTTCTATCTTTGGAGAGATCCTAACTCTGTTTCCCTACCTAAGATTCATCTCTTCCCATTCCCAAATGGTTGGTCTTTGGCTATTTGCACCCTTATGCTGAGGCTGTGCCTACATGCTACTCATTTGGCTTAGAGAAGGAGTCCTTGGAGAGCTTGAGCTTGGAGTTGGACATTCACTCAAGGAGAGCTTATTGACGTCAAGGCTTGGTTGTATGCTTCCTACTTTATTCTATTAATGTATACAACTGCTAGTTCATTTTCCATAAATGTGTATCTTAATGTATCATTTATCGTAATGCTCCTTGATCTGTTAAGTAGGTTACTTTCAATTATGCTATTTGTACTTGTGTGCTTTGTTGTGACTTGATCTCTTGTGCAGGCATTCAAATGTTGTGAGTAGTAGGACCGAGCCTGTGATGCAAGTGATTTGAGGTCTTCAACAGAGGAGGATATTATAACATCAAAACGAGGTAGGCCATCTTCCTCTTCTCTTATTTTGATTGTAACTTAGGAAATGGTCTAGTAGATTGTCACGTAGGTTGCTAGTCCCACTCATTGGGCTAGAGGGATTGTTTATGTCTGTAGAGAGGATTTCCTAGATAACATGAATATGTTATGATCTCTCTTTTTGTTTCCTTTTGATCTCTTTTGTAGTTATTTAAATGCAAGGAATAGCAAGGAGCGAGCCTGGGAGCTAAGGTATCGGGATCATCATCAAAGGTCAAGCTTATAGGAGAGAGGTAGGCCATCTCCCTTTCTCATTTATCATTATGATCTAGGTTAGGGAAGTTTTCTTGTTTTGTCACTGTTGTTACTAGACCCACACATTGGGCTAGAGGGATCGCTTCTATCCATAGAATGGATTTCCTGATTAACAAATTGGCACGTGTTGGTTAACCTTACCACTTCTCAACCTCGTCTTCTGAGTGGTTATCAAAATCTTTCCCTTGATCCTCCACTAGTTGATCAAGTGATTGATAAAAACTCATATCTCGTCAATCCCACTCTCTCTAAAATTGAATCTCATGAGCCCATTTCCAACCAACCATTGGTTGAGGAAATGGTTAACCCAATTCCACCTTCAGGTGATCACACCTTTCCTATAGAGAGTGAACCTCATACCGCTCAATTTCTTCTGGTTTCTTTAGATTCCAAAGAATTTGGGGGAAATCCTCATGTTCTCATAGTATAGGGGGGCGATCCTCCTATACCTACATTAGAGGGGGGCGATCCTCCCGTTCTCGTAACACAAGAGGGAAGTTGTCCCATTCCTATGACACTCTCTCCAAGTAGTCTAGTCACTTTATTTGATTGGAGATGACTAGTAGGATATCTCCTTCCTTCTTATGTGCCTTTTCAGATCACAGTACAAGCTTATAATATACCTGTACCTGGCACAATCATAGATGAAGGAACATCTGTTAGTATTTTGTCTTCAAATACTTGGAAATCTTTGGGTTCTCCATGGCTTGTGCCCGTTACCCAGAATTTGTTAGCATTTAACAGAAGAGCCAAACAACCGTTAGGGATCCCTCCTAAGTTTCCTATTACTTTGGGAGGAAAAATTTTCTATCTCAACGTGATGGTTGTCCAAGGACCCTTGGATTTTAATTTACTCCTTGGTCGTGACCATGCTTATTTCATGGAAGCTCTTGTCTATTCTATCTTTCATGTCATATGTTTCTTGCATGAAGGAAGAATTGTGGCCATTGATCAACTTTCATTCGTTGGTCCTAATATGGCTCACAATCAACCATCTTCCCTAAATGGTCCTTGTGTGTAAGAGGTATCACCCCCACCACAGGTTAATTATGTGGCCACATGTTCCATGCCCGCGTCTACTGATGATCAAATCAGTGATATAGTGCATCATGTACTGAGGATATTGGAACCCAATATTTCCATTAGATCCCTTGACATGTATCCCTTCCAGAGTGTTGTTCTCCCTGTTAGGACTCCATATTGTCCCTTTTTGTTTACACATTTTGTTATCTTCCATCCTCTTTCAAACTATAATTAAATCCCATGTTATTACTTTGATCTGTTTTCTAAGGTATATAGCATGTCTTCTCATTACTATATGTTTGATTTATTTTACATGTAAATTTACATTTCCTTCATGGTTAATCGTTGATCGGATCATTGCTGAAACAATTACGAACAATGCGCAAATCACGTTGCTGAAATAGTCATGATTTGCATTTTTAGATTTAGCAGCAACAAAAGAGGATCATTCAAGGAGCTGTTACATGGGCCATAACAACTGTATTCCAAAGTCAGGCATTGTCATAACCATTGTAACAGTATTTTGTTAATGGAAGACTCGGTTATCCTATTTTAGCATTACAGGTCAAAATAGGATTGAAAATGTAATTAATTGTAATTAATGTCTCCTCTTTAAAAACAGGAGACATCAACATTAGAGGTGTTAGAGTCGGTCTGGTCAGTCCTCCGTCAGAGATCAAAACTCTTTATGCATTTCATTTTTAGGTGTCCCTCTCCATTCACTCAGCTACATTCCGCTAGGGGCATGCCATAATCTGATGGAGAAGGTCATATTAGTCATTTCCCCTCATGTCTGGGTCCTGCTGGCTTATGTCTTTGTGTCAAACAATCAAAAAGTCCATAACAGTCAAGGTCTAATCCTTTGATGGACAAAAGTCATTTTTGGTCATTAGGTCCAGGGATTGATCAATTTGGTCTTTAAATATGTCCAGTAAAGCCATACAAGCCAAAGGGATGCTCTTGCAATGTAATGATCTGCAGAGTTTCACCATCATATTGACAGACTTCAACTATTCTTCAAAACTCTATTTTGAAGAAAAGTCAAATAGTGTCATTTATGACAAAATTTTCAAAAAGAGTCGACAATTGATTTCTTCAGGTGTAGTCATGGTTTCTGTGTCCAAAGTGCTCTGTCATGCAATCCTTGTGAAAAGTGTCGAAAATTTCATCATTTGAGCCCAAAATCCAAAGAAAAAGTGAAATTAGGGTGTATTAAAGTCAGTGAAAAAAGTGTTGAAACAAGACATTAGAAAAGTGGGTTTTTGAAAAAGTTAATTTAAAAATGACCTCCAAGCCTATATACACAAATATCACCATAAAACAATCTCATTGTGCAAGAAAGGCGTTGGAAGAAGGGTGCAAGGTCGTGAGTTGAAGAATTAAAACGATTTGGAGCAACTTTGGGTGATCTCAGAGCGCGCGGCGCACACAGGTAGGAGCGCGACGCACTCACCGGGCGCAGCGCACACAGAGCCTAACCACCGTTGAAAATTACCACAGGTGCGGCGCATACCCAGCGCGCGGCGCACTGGGTTTTGTGCGCGGCACACACAGACCAAGGGCCGAAAACACTGCCAAATCACTCCAAATTTTTGTGGAGCTCTGCTATTTGCAAGGTAGGCAACCTACATCCACTTGTGCATCAAATTTGGTAGAAATACGATGGTTTTATGCCTATAATCAAATGCAAAATTTTTTTATAAAACAAACACAAGAAGACATCAAGAAAACCATGATGCTAGGGTTTGTGCTACAGTGATATTGATGCCAAGGTGTTTTTCCTACCCTACCCCTATTACTCATTCCCCTATGCCATTTTCCCCATAATCACTACCCTAACACTACTAAAATCATACTCCCTTTCCCCCTTCTCCTATTGCTCAAAAAAAACCCAAACCCTACCTTGCCAACAACACAAACACTACCCCATCAAAATACCCCAAAACCCCTTGTGTATCCCTAAATAAAATTTTCCTATAAACCCCTATTCCCATTATATTATCCCCCATCAGAATCCTCCCTTTTTAAAGTCCCCTTGGTGGCAGATTGTCAAAGCAACTACCAGCTTCATTTAAATCAAAGGGCAGCCTAAATTCAATTTACAAAACAGCAGTTATGGCATCCGAGGTTTCATCAGAATATGAGGAGGAGACCCATAGTGATACAACTTCAGGAGAACAGGCCGCCAGAAGACATCACCGGAGTGGCAAACATGTTAGAGATGAGCCAAACACCCTCACCGAGTTGCAGGCATGCCCTCTTACTATGTCATGTTTCCAGCACTTAGCATGTTTCGAATTTTGTCAGAGGGTGGCAAATGTCAGAGTTCATCATGAGTTGGCCCGTCTTTTTGCACTTCACCTACATGGAGGACAGTCTATATTGGCTAGGCTCACTTTCACATTGACACCCGAAACCATATCAGTGGCAACAGGCATACCAAACATTGGAGAACATTGGCATAAGAAGAAGAAGGTGGAGAGGCATCATTATGAGCCTTAAATTAAGGCCAGCTGTTTGAGCCAGCTCACGAGAGTTTTTCCATTCAGATTTTTGAGAGATGAGTATGCTCCGCTCATGAAATTGATCATGAAGTACTTCAGTTGTGAGGGGAGGTTTTCTCGCCTTTATGCCTATCACATTAGGTTGCTCATGCACTTTACTAGGGTGCGGATGATGAACCTCCCATTTTTCATCTGCGAGAACATAGAGAGGATGAAAAATTTCATGCAGCACAAGACCCCTCGACAGCATCTCAACAGTGTTTATCACTTTGCTCTTATCCGGATTTTGGTGGACCACCAGTTGGGATTGCATGGTATTGCTTGGGAGGACTTCATCTCCCGTGACTTATTCAGCGTTCCACAGGTAGTATCAGAGGCAGAGCATGAGATAGGTGGCCCATCCCATCAGTATGAGCGACATGAGACTGCTACTATGCTAGTATACATCACCTATCAGAGAGGCAATAGACCCTTATTTGCAGCAGCAAAGCGAGTGTTATCTCCACCCGAGGTGGAAGGGGCCTCGCTTCCGACATCAGCATCATAGGAGCAGGGCAAGGGTAAGGAGCCAGTGCAGGAGGAAGGGCCATCAGGTGAGCGAGAGACCGAATTCGTTCTCCTCCATGATGATGAGACAGATGCAGAACCAACAAATGCAGAGCTTACAGAGTTCATCCAGGAGCAGCAATCAGTGATTGAGTCCTTATCCCTTGACTTCGAGAGGGCCAAGTGCAACATGAAGTACCTGGAGCAGAGTAACAAGTAGCTTGAGGATCAGTATGATTATGGAGCTGCAAAACATTTGTGAGCATCGCCAAGCTGCTCAAAGAAGAAGGGTTGAGCTCACATCTTTGGAGCAAGAAATCAATGAAGATAGGGAGGCTAACCTTGAGAGGTTCAACATGCATTTGGAGAGGCTGCTGGACAAGGCCGACCAGGACCTTGCTCTATTGAGACACATGTCTTTCCGTTACAAGGTGCGAAACATGAGTGCACAGGCCCGAATAAGGAGTTTGAAAGCGAAATTGAGGAAAGCAACAAGAAAGGAAAAAGAGGAAAAAGAGAAAGATCGGCTTCGAATCTTAGCTGAGGTTTCCTTGGCCCATCATAACACCCCATAGGGAACCTCTAGCCCAAATTTCAAGAAATTTGGGGAATTTTTGGTCACATGGTAATTTTTTGGGCAAAAAACAGGGATTTTCTCCCTGTGGCGCGGCGCTAAAATTCTAGAGCTCCAAATGAGGAATGGTTTGCATTTTTGGATTCGGCATGGAAAATCACGACTACTGGTGTCCGGAAAAGAAATTTTGGCAAGGTATGAGTCTCAAAAAGGTCAAAAAACACCCAAAAATGGCCTCTCTGCCCCTTTTTTGACACACAAGAAGCAGTCTTGGGAGAATGAAGATTTGGAGGGGCAAATGAGCACCAAGTTCAAAAATTCCAGTGGGGTTAGAAAGTAGACAGGACAGGATTTCCAACAAGACCACTTGGGCACATTTTGGACAACTGCAAGTTCCCCAAAACAAGACCCAATTAGCACGGCGCACAGAGGAAAAATTGCCCAATTTGCTTCCGTTTCACGAAATTTCGGTTCACGACTTCTCCAAGTGGGCCTGCTCATCTACACTTCGGTCTTTTGGCACCAAAGGTAGAATTTAAAGTGTTTTTTCTCCAGATTGGCTTCTTTCCAAGTGGCAAAGGAAGGCAAATGGTCACCCAAGCCAAATGTCATGTTTGTAGCGCTGCACCTGTAGCTGATGGTTGGCTCTCCATCTCCATTTTGCAATGATTCAAGTAACTCCCCAACCCTTGGGCATTCTATCTCTTCCTTACACATTCTATATATTTTATGCAAGTTATTTGCAAAGGGTTGGTTGGCTTGTAACTTCTGGGAGACTATGGGAAAGAAACTTTGTTTCTTCACTGTGTATTTTTGACAAAGAATTAATGGAAGGCAGCGGCTCTGTTTCATGAGATTCGTGTGGTTGTGAGTGTAGCAAATGTGTCTCTTATGTTTTCATATGTATTTCGTTATGTTTCATAATTCAAATCATGTTCATTTCCAGTGAAATTTTCTGAGTGAGATTAGGTAGAATTCAATTTTATTGCTCTGCCTGTGGGAAAATTTCATGTTCAGTGTTATTCTTCTGTTGAAAAGGATTCATGTCACTATGCCCTTTTCACTTTCTTCAGAAATCTATTCATGCCGCGGTACCTCAAACTAAATTGTTACATTTTCTGCCTACCTTGCCTCACGGAATAATCTATGCCTTTGTATTAAATTCTCTGTTCTTTGCTCACCGTTGGTCCCATACCATCCCAGAAGCTCGGTCATTCATGAAAATTGTTTCCCGAATCCCTATTCACTTACTAGCATAAGGTAAATATTTCATTGTAAGTCATCTCAGACCGTTTTCGATTATCTATTCACTGAGCGTGACTCAGAGAGAGCCCTCTCTTGCTCTGGTAAGGCTAGCTTCCAGACTGAGCATGGTTTGTGGTTACCCTAGTTTTTTCCTTCCTTCAGCCTAAGGCAGATTTAGGTGCTAACATAGTGGCGACTCCACTGGGGAAGAAAATGGTTTTCTTGAAGATTTTTTTGCCCCAGTACATCTATCAAGCTCAGATCTGATGGTTGATGGTGAACAACGATCAGACATAAGAAGACGGCTGAAATCATTCACCTGGTGACTCCATTCACTAAAGAATCCAGCAATCGGTGCTTCATGGTGACTCCACTGCAGAGAGGTCAGTAGCTTTGAGATTTTCAAGATGGATCGGGTTGCAAGAAGATACGCTCCCATGAGCCGAGAGCACATTCCAGGCTTTCCAAATAAGATTCTGAAAGTAGATTGGTCAAGGAATTTTCCTATGTTCAAGGATGATGGTAAGAAGGACGTTGCTTTACATCTAGTTTGATTTCACATGCATATTCGCAAGTTGAAGGTTGATTTTCCTGAAGATTGCTTAATGAAGATATTCATGGCCACTCTAGAAGGTGAAGCCCAATCTTGGTATGAAAGTTTGCCACCTGCTTGTATTTACTGTTTAAAGGATTTTCATGCCATGTTCATTGAAAGATATAAAGACTCTCATCCATCATTAAATCTAGTTCATGACTGTTGCAAACATGCTTCTACTTTTATTGAAAGCCTTGAAAAATACTATGAGGATGATAATTTTATGGACGATGAGATCATGGAAGCCCTGGATGAAAATCCCTTTCAACAGCGTAAAGAAGATCATGAAAATTTACAGCATGATCAAGATTGTAGTACGGTGGAAGAGGAAAGAATTTTTCATCTTGATAGTCAACATGAATTACATGAAATAGATCAGCAGGTTGAAGAGTTCCATATGGCTGAAAGTGATGAAAGAAAAAGTGTCGTTTTGGATCTGTCCATAGAAGAAGACATCATGCAGGGAAGTCCAGTTCTACTTTCAGAATGTGATAACGTTAAGTCAACCCTTTTAGATCCAGATTCGGATTATGGTGACCAAGAAAACCTTGTACTAAGTCCCATGAAAGAGAACTCTGCTGCTGAAATCATCTGGGATGAAAAAGACAGAGTTTTGGATCCAAGTGTTCTCATGTCATCAGAACATAGTCTTCATGAAGAGGTAATCCAGTCAGCTCATGAACAGCAAGATGAGAATTTTGTTCAAGTAAGTGAAAAAGGTCCCTTGGATGAATCATTGGTAGATGATAGAAATGTCATGCTTGGGTTTCAAGAATCATTCAAATTTTCTTTTCTCATGATTGATGAACGCAAAGACAATCTGGCTGTCATATCATATGAAGGTGACCTACAATACATTCAAGCTACCGAAGAGCAGAACATTCAGGATTTTCTTTCAAACTCTTCCTCATATGTTTCATGTTTTGAAGTGTTCTTTGAAGAGGAAATCCGCTCATCTGCTTGTTTAGAATTTTTTGAGGACCAGGAACATACTTTTTTTAAAGTACATTATGAAGGAAGATTAGAATCAAAAGAAAAAGACATCTTGTTTCCTCAGCGGGAGGTAAATCTTCATGTTTTTCATGATCCAATGGAAAATCTGTTACAGTCAGCAGTGAAGGTCATTATTGCAGTATTCAGTGATGAAGGAGATCATGGTCAATTATGCTTTTGGAGGCCCAATTACCAGTATCTGTTGTTGACCAGAAGATCTGATCCGAAGAATCAATCAAGGAGGCATCTACTTGATTGGTTACATTGGAAGACACATTACACATGAGTGTACATATTGCATTAGTATGCAGGTGGCTGTCATCATGATTTGAAACCCTCGAATATTGATAGACTGCTGCCATTGAATAAGTTTTGTCAGTTCTTGTTTTAGTTAAGTCAGTCATGAGTCATTTCCTTTTGCATAGAGTCAAGTTTTTCAGTCATTTCAATTCGCATTGAGTTAGTTTCAGTAAAGTTTTAGTCAATAAATTGAGTCATGTTGGTTTGTTGGAATAATGGACTCCATAGCCCAATGGACGAAGGCACTGTCTACTCACCCAAAGATCTGCAGTTCTTGGCACCTCCAAGGAGCTACCATCCCCCATTGGAGCTAATGTTAGAGTCGGTCTGGTCAGTCCTCCGTCAGAGATCAAAAATCTTTATGCATTTCATTTTTAGGTGTCCCGCTCCATTCACTCAGCTGCATTCCGCTAGGGGCATGCCATAATCTGACGGAGAAGGTCATACTAGTCATTTCCCCTCATGTTTGGCTCCTGCTGGCTTATGTCTTTGTGTCAAACAATCAAAAAGTCCACAACAGTCAAGGTCTGATCCTTTGATGGAAAAAAGTCATTTTTGGTCATTAGGTCCAGGGATTGATCAATTTGGTCTTTAAATATGTCCAGTAAAGCCATGCAGGCTAGAGGGATGCTCTTGCAACATAATGATCCGCAGAGTTTCACCATCATATTGACAGACTTCGACTATTCTTCAAAACTCTGTTTTGAAGAAAAGTCAAATAGTGTCATTTATGACAAAAGTTTCAAAAAGAGTCGACAATTGATTTCTTCAGGTGCAATCATGGTTTCTATGGCCAAAGTGCTCTATCATGCAATCCCTGTGAAAAGTGTCGAAAATTTCATCATTTGAGCCCAAAATCCAAAGAAAAAGTGAAAATCAGGGTGTATTAAAGTCAGTGAAAAAAGTGTTGAAACAAGACATTGGAAAAGTGGGTTTTTGAAAAAGTTAATTTAAAAATGACCTCCAAGACTATATACACAAATATCACCATAAAACAAGCTCATTATGCAAGCAAGGCATTGGAAGAAGGGTGCAAGGCCGTGAGTTGAAGAATTAGAGCGATTTGGAGCAACTTTGGGTGATCTCAGAGCGCGCGGCGCACTCACCGGGCACGGCGCACACAAAGCCTGCCCACCGTTGAAAATTACCACAGGTGCGGCGCATACCCAGCGCGCGGCGCACTGGGTTTTGTGCGCGGCACACACAGACCAAGGGCCGAAAACACTGCCAAATCACTCCAAATTTTTGTGGAGCTCTGCTATTTGCAAGGTAGGCAACCTACATCCACTTGTGCATCAAATTTGGTAGAAATACGATGGTTTTATGCCTATAATCAAATGCAAAAATGTTTTATAAAACAAACACAAGAAGACATCAAGAAAACCATGATGCTAGGGTTTGTGCTACAGTGATATTGCTGCCAAGGTGTTTTTCCTACCCTACCCCTATTACTCATTCCCCTATGCCATTTTCCCCATAATCACTACCTTAACACTACTAAAATCATACTCCCTTTCCCCCTTCTCCTATTGCTAAAAAAAAACCCAAACCCTACCTTGCCAACAACACAAACACTACCCCATCAAAATACCCCAAAACCCCTTGTATATCCCTAAATAAAATTTTCCTATAAACCCCTATTCCCATTATATTATCCCCCATCCTAATGCTCCCTTTTTAATTGTCCCCTTGGTGGCAGATTGTCAAAGCAACTACCAGCTTCATTTAAATCAAAGGGCAGCCTAAATTCAATTTACAAAACAGCAGTTATGGCATCCGAGGTTTCATCAGAATATGAGGAGGAGACCCACAGTGATACAACTTCAGGAGAACAGGCCCCCAGGAGACATCACCGGAGTGGCAAACATGTTAGAGATGAGCCAAACACCCTCACCGAGTTGCAGGCATGCCCTCTTGCTATGTCATGTTTCCAGCACTTAGCATGTTTCGAATTTTGTCAGAGGGTGGCAAATGTCAGAGTTCATCATGAGTTGGCCCGTCTTTTTGCACTTCACCTACATGGAGGACAGTCTATCTTGGCTGGGGTCACTTTCACATTGACACCCGAAACCATATCAGTGGCAACAGGCATACCAAACATTGGAGAACAGTGGCATAAGAAGAAGAAGGTGGAGAGGCATCATTATGAGCCTTACATTAAGGCCAGCTATTTGAGCCAGCTCACAAGAGTTTTTCCATTCAGATTTTTGAGAGATGAGTATGCTCCGCTCATGAAATTGATCATGAAGTACTTCAGTTGTGAGGGGAGGTTTTCTCGCCTTTATGCCTATCACATTAGGTTGCTCATGCACTTTACTAGGGTGCGGATGATGAACCTCCCATTTTTCATTTGCAGGAACATAGAGAGGATGAAAAATTTCATGCAGCACAAGACCCCTCGACAGCAGCTCAACAGTGTTTATCACTTTTCTCTTATCCGGATTTTGGTGGACCATCAGTTGGGATTGCAGGGTATTGCTTGGGAGGACTTCATCTCCCGTGACTTCTTCAGCGCTCCACAGGTAGTATCAGAGGCAGAGCATGAGATAGGTGGCCCATCCCATCAGTATGAGTGACATGAGACTGCTACTATGCCAGTATACATCACCTATCAGAGAGGCAGTAGACCCTTATTTACAGCAGCAAAGCGAGTGTTATCTCCACCCGAGGTGGAAGGGACCTCGCTTCCGACATCAGCATCCCAGGAGCAGGGAAAGGGTAAGGAGCCAGTGCAAGAGGAAGGGCCATCAGGTGCACGAGAGACTGAATTCGTCCTCCTCCATGATGATGAGACAGATGCAGAACCAACAAACGTAGAGCTTACAGAGATCATCCAGGAGCAACAATCAATGATTGAATCCTTATCCCTTTACTTGGACAGGGCCAAGTGGAACATGAAGTACCTGGAGCAGAGAAACAAGCAGCTTGAGGATTGGCAGACGATTATGGAGCTGTAAAACATTCGTGAGCATCGCCACGCTGCTCAAAGAAGAAGGGTTGAGCTCACATCTTTGGAGCAAGAAATCAATGAAGATCGGGAGGCCAACCTTGAGAGGATCAAAATGCATTTGGAGAGGCTGCTGGACAAGGCCGACCAGGACTTTGCTCTACTGAGACACATAGCTTTCCGTTACAGGGTGCGAAACATGAGTGCACAGGCTCGAATAACAAGTTTGAAAGCGAAATTGAGGAAAGCAACAAGAAAGGCAAAAGAGGAAAAAGAGCAAGATCGGCTTCGAATCTTGGCTAAGGATTCCTTGGCCCATCATAACACCCCATAGGGAACCTCCTGCCCAAATTTCAAGAAATTTGGGGAATTTTTGGTCACATGGTAATTTTTTGGGCAAACAACAGGGATTTTCTCCTTGTGCGCTGCACCACTGGCGCGCGCTAAAATTCTAGATCTCCAAATGAGAAATGGTTTGCATTTTTGGATTCAGCATGGAAAATCACGACTATTGGTGTCCGGACAAGAAATTTTGGCAAGGTATGAGTCTCCAAAAGGTCAAAAAACACCCAAAAATGGCCTCTCTGCCCCTTTTTTGACACACAGGAAGCAGTCTTGGGAGAATGAATATTTGGAGGGGAAAATGAACACCAAGTTCAAAAATTCCAGTGGGGTTAGAAAGTAGATAGGACAAGCTTTCTAACAAGCCCACTTGGGCACATTTTGGACACCTGCAAGTGCCCCAAAGTAGCGCGGCACACAGAGAAAATGGTGCGGCACACAGAGAAAATGGTGCGGCACACAGAGGAAAAATTGCCCAATTTGCTTCCGTTTTGTGAAATTTCGGTTCGCAACTTCTCCAAGTGGGCCCGCTCATCTACACTTCGGTTTTTTGGCACCAAAGGTGGCATTTAAAGTGTTTTTTCTCCAGATTGGCTTCTATCCAAGTGGCGAAGGAAGACAAATGATCACCCAAGCCAAATGTCATGTTTGTAGCGTTGCACATGTAGTTGATGGTTGGCTCTCCATCTCCATTTTGCAATGATTCGAGTAACTCCCCAACCCTTGGGCGTTCTATCTCTTCCTTACACATTCTATATATTGTATGCAAGTTATTTTCAAAGGGTTGGCTGGCTTGTAACTTCTGGGAGACTGTGGGAAAGAAACTTTGTTTCTTCACTATGTATTTTTGACAGAGAATTAATGAAAGGCAGCGGCTCTGTTTCATGAGATTCTTGTGGTTGTGCGTGTAGCAAATGTGTCTCTTATGTTTTCATACATATTTCATTATGTTTCATAATTCAATTCATGTTCATTTCCAGTGAAATTTTCTGAGTGAGATTAGGTAGAATTCAATTTTATTGCTCTGCCTGTGGGAAAATTTCATGTTCAGTTTTATTCTTCTGTTGAAAAGGATTCATGTCACTATGCCCTTTTCACTTTCTTCAGCAATCTATTCATGCCGCGGTACCTCAAACTAAATTTTTACATTTTCCGCCTACCTTGCCTCACAGAATAATCTGTGCCTTTTTATTAAATTCTCTGTTCTTTGCTGACTGTTGGTCCCATACCATCCCAGAAGCTCGGTCATTCATGAAAATTATTTCCTGAATCCCTATTCACTTACTAGCCTAAGGTAAATATTTCATTGTAATTCATCTCAGACCGTTTTCGATTATCTATTCACTGAGTGTGACTCGGAGAGAGCCCTCTCCTGCTCTGGTAGGGCTAGCTACCAGACTGAGTGTGGTTTGTGGTTACCCTAATTTTTGCCTTCCTTTAGCCTAAGGCAGATTTAGGTGCTAACAAGAGGGATATATAGAGATTACGGTAAGGTCTAGCTGGGAGCAAGCAACTTTAATCTTTTGTAATATGATACTTTGACGGATGAATAAAAGATTGTTCTGAGCATTTTCTCTTAAGTTCCATCGCTTGGGGAATCTTGTGAGAAGGACAGGGCGCACCTTCATCCCAAGATTCACCCCTTAAATTCTGTAGTGTGATAAGTATTATTTTTACATTCATATCTTCTTAAATGCCTATTTGCTGAATTTACTTATGCGTTATTGAAACTCTGTGTTTGCTGCTGAAACTTTGTTTCTGCTAGGTTATTGCATCGTTTCCATAATTTCGTTCATAGGTAATCAGTGATTATTTTGATTGGTTTCTCAGAGTGAGTTTGTGAAGCATAGTAATCAGAAACAGGTGTTGAAGATTTCTGCTTGGGGAATAGGGTCCTGTTCTCTGTTAGAGCACAACTAGTCTTTTCCTTTGTAGATAGAGTTCCTTTCTAGATTTTTCTTTTTAACTGTAATCCAATATTTCCTTGATCATTTTCTGCAATAGAGAGATTTCTTTTGCTGTAACTCAAAGTAGAACTTCAGTTGTTTGAAACAAGGTGTGATTAGAATAAATTATACTGCAACATTTTACCGCTTTTGGAATTGAGCATATATAGTGCGTAATTGCCTTTGAAATAAACAGACTTCCCTGGGTTGACAATTTATGTAGCACTGGTTGTTTAGATTAATAAGCAATTAAAGTGACCAACATTTTGGTGCCATTGCCGGGGAAGGCAATTGTAGATTTCAAAAGCATTAACGTTTTTCTTTTAGATATGCAGAATGCATGAGAGGACGCAAGAAAAATAACCATACAGGTGGCAAAGGTAAAGGAGGAGGAAGAAATACCTTTATTGATGATATCATATCAAAGGCTGAAAATTCTCATAGGCTGAGCTATCGGAAGCCCAAGCCTCAGCTCTCCCTCCAAACAAACTGTGAAACAGAGGAAGTTGTGGGTCCTAAAAAAGTTGAGGAAACAATAGAAGAAATTGAAGAACCAATAGAAGATTTTAAGGAGCCGGTTGAGGACATTGAGGAACCAATTGAAGACATTGAGGAGCCAATTGAGGACATTGAGGAACCAATTAAAGACGTTGAGGAGCCAACAGAAAACATTGAAGACAGAGCAAGTGCAGCAGGAGAACAACCAATGGAAGAGAATAATGAAGGATTCTATAATGGAAGACAGGTAGAACCTGAAGGAAGAGGTGAGAATTCTCTCTCTACCTTGGGATTTCCTATTGGTGATTTGCCCAGAGGAGCAACTCCTATGAAGAATATCCCACTTTCGGCCTTACCTAACTTCCATGGGTTATCTTCTGAAGATCCTGATGAGTTTCTTTTTGAGTTTGATATATTATGCAGAAGTTATGATTATGTTACTAATGCTAAAAAACTGAAGCTGTTTTCAGCAACACTAAAAGGAAATGCATTAAGATGGTTCATGAGTCTGGGAGGCCATGTAATCACAACATGGGAACAGATGAAACAGAAGTTTCTGACCAAATATCAGGACTACTGCCGAACGAGAGAAAAGAGGGAATAATTATTTAAGATGGTGCAAAAGGAGGACGAGAATTTGGAGGACTTTGTGGAAAGGCTGCAATATAACTTGCAAAGATCCAATCACCCCGATGTAAGTAAAGATATTCTTAAAACAATATTATTGAAAGGGGTGAGGGATGATTGTCTAGACATGTTAAACATGCTTGGTAAAGGGGACATATCTAAGGAATCATATGATGAAATTGTTAACCCCTGTAAAAGATGTTCAAGAGGAGCTGCAAGGAACAAATCAAATAGAAAGGATAATACATATTCAAGAGTTCAGAAATCAGCCAGTGGAGGAGCAACAAGAGCTGAAATAGGTAATTTACTTGAGGAATTTAAAACTAAAATGTTAAGTTCTTTTGCTTCACAGATTGACACCTTGCAGGCTAAGAAGAAACAAGCATAAGCAGAGGTTGATTTGGCCATCTTTTGTTCTAAATGCAGAGAAAAACATCCACTAAGGGAATGCCCGTTGGACAAAGTGACAATTTGTACCATTTGTGAGAGGGATCATGAAACACAACAATGCCCTTCTTTACCAGGAATAAAGGCAGCATTGCAACCAACTGAAGAAGAAGCTGAAGCAGTTTATCTGTTGACACAGAGAAGGCAATGGCAACCATGAGGATAAGGTATGAACTCTAATATGCCATTTTCTAATCATTGGAACAATTACCATTCTTTTAATCAAGAAAATTACCCTCCCTTTAACCAGATGCAATACCCGCCCTTCAATTAAAGGAGTTACCCACCCATGCAACAACCAAACCCTCCCTTTGTAGATCTAGCAATGTGGACTTCTTGGCCCCCACAACAGCAATCTTATTTTAATCAATGGAATCCAAACTGGAGGGGTCAGCAACTCCCGTTTCCAAACCAATTTCCTCAGTTTTAGCAACCACTCCTGCCATCAGGCGTTCCACCTAATAATCAAACAATGAGAACCCAGCTACCGGTGCAACCGAACCCTAACCCCAATAATAAAGTCGTACAAGTTATTGATATTCAGAACCAGCCTATGCAGTGCAATGATATCCACTTACGATCCGGGAAAATAGTTGAACCTATTATTGATGACATTACCTCTTCCGATTCTGATAAAGAAGAGACTGAGAAAAATAATTCTCGTAAGGAGGAACAGCCACCCTCTAACAAGGGTGTTGAAACAATAGAACCACCATTCCCTGAGCATTTAGCTTTGACTAAAACGCTTGAGCCACCTGCTTTTAACCTTCTGGGGGAATTACAGAATCTTTATGTTAAAATTCCACTTTTACAAGCATTAAGAGATGTACCAATCTATGCGAGAACTATAAGAGATATTTGTATCAAGAAACCTGGTAGGAAAGCTAAAGATCTCCTTACAGTTCATGTTATGGGTGATCTATCATCCTTAATGACCGGAAAGGCTCCCCCTGTTAAATATGGTGACCCCGGACATCCTATTGTTACAGTTTATATTGGAAAAACTATCATCTCACAAGTTCTGGTAGATTTAGGTGTTGCTATAAATATTATGACTTTGGCAACTTCACAACTGTCACAGCTCAAGAATGTGATTAGAGAGACACCAACCAATCTAGAATTAGCTAACCGTTCTACAATCAAATCGGAAGGAGTCATTGAAGACCTAATCATTTCAGTTGAGTCCTGGAATTACCCAGTTGACTTTGTGGTATTACAGACTAAAACAAAGTTGGGGGGACACCCTCTAATTCTGTGGAGACCCTGGTTAGCCACATTCGATGCCTTTATTAGCTGTAGATCTGGTTCAATGACAATTTCTAATGGGTGTGAAACCAAGCAGCTTACCCTCTACCCTCATGCCACACCTATGATTAATAATGATAATTTCGTAGGGTTGGACTATGATTATGATGCTACTCAACCTATTTTGACTATCGGACAAGCTTTAAGCCTTAAAGATACCACTGAGGATGAAGTAATTAATAATTTTATTTGTGAACCTTCCTCGGTCACTGTTGAAACACACAACCAGTTGACTACAATCTTGAAATCTGATACCCAGGAAAAGCTTAAATCAGAAGATCTACCTCAAACATCAACCACCATCTCCTCTAAAAGCATAACAGTAGAAATCGAACCTGGCAAAACATTGAATATAAACCCCAATTTAACAGATGTTGAAACACAGCAATTAATGAAGCTACTTCGTGAAAATAAGGAGTCATTTGCATAGAATTATACAGACATGAAGGGAATCTCTCCTGAATTATGTACTCATCGCATCTATATTAACGAAGATTGTCGACCAATCTGTCAACCCCAGCGACAAATGAATCCCAATTTAAGGGAAATTGTCAAAGAAGAACTTCAAAAATTACTTAATGCAGGGTTTATATATCCCATATCTGACAGTGAACTCCATTGGTTATAGTACCTAAGAAAAATGGGAAATGGAGAGTATGTGTATATTATAGAGCCTTAAACAAAGCAACTCAAAAGGATCACTTCCCCTTGCCATTCGTTGATCAGGTGTTAGATAGTTTGTTAGGAAAGAAATTATTCTCCTTTTTAGATGGTTTTAGTGGGTATAATCAAATCAAAATTGCACCCCAAGACCAGGATAAGACCACTTTTACTAGTCCCTAGGGAACTTTTGCCTATAGAGTTCTCCCATTTGGACTATGTAATGCTCCAGCAACTTTCCAAAGAGCAGTGATAGGAATCTTTTCTAATATGATTAATGACTCCATGGAGATATTTATGGATGATTTCACCCCTTATGGTGTGTCTTTTAAAGATGCATTGCAAAACCTTGAAAAAGTACTTAAACGTTGTGTACAAGCTCACCTTTCCTTAAGCACTGAAAAATGTCATATGATGATGAATGAAGGAATTGTACTTGGACATTTTATTTCATTTCAAGGAATTCAGGTAGATCCATCCAAAATACAGGTAATTTAGAATCTTCCTATTCCTAGAACAAAAATTGATGTAAGAAGCTTTTTAGGACAATCAGGATACTATTGAAGATTTATTAAAAAAAAAATTCTAAAATAGCTTCTCCTTTGTTTGTGTTACTTATGAAAAATGTTGAATTTAAGTGGACTGATCTTTGCCAGAAAGCATTTGATGAACTCAAGCATCAGCTATCTACAGCTCCTATTTTAAGGGGACCTGATTGGGAACTTCCCTTTCATATATCCTCTGATGCTTCAGATACTGCAATTGGAGCTGTCTTGGGACAAGAGGAAAACCATCTTCCTTATGCTATCTATTTTATTAGTAAGAATATGACTCCTGCTGAGCTTAATTACACAGTTACTGAAAAGGAATTATTAGCAGTTATTTATGCTATTAACAAGTTTCGACATTACATTACTGGTTACTCTACTTTTGTCCATACTGACCACTCGGCTATTAAGTATTTAATGAAAAAATCTGTCACAAATGCCTGAGTTACCAGGTGGTTATTATTATTACAAGAATTTGATATTACAATTGTAGATCGACCAGGTAAAGAAAATGTAGTTGCTTATTTCCTTTCTCAGTTAAAAGCTGATGATAATACTCCAGTAGATGATTCCTTTCCTGATGAGTATTTATTTGCAGTATCTGCTCACTCACCTTGGTATGCAGACATTTCCAATTATTTGGTTGCAGGGAAGTTACCATCACACCTATCACATCGAGGGAAAAGAAAGATCATTCAACAAAGTGCTCAGTATAGCTGGATAAGTGGGTGTCTTTTCTATACAAGACTTGATCATGAAATTCGGAGTTGCATTAGAGAAGATGATGTTTATGATATATTGAAAGCTTGTCATGATAGCCCTTGTGGAGGGCATTTTGTTGATAAGAGAACGGCACATAAAATTCTCAGGATGGGCTATTACTGGCCCTCATTTTTCAAGGATGCAAAGAAATATGTTCGGGCCTGCGACAACTGTCAGAGAATGGGTCAACTGAATCATAGAGATGAAATTCCATTGAATCCCCAGGTAATACTTGAACCCTTTGAAAGATGGGCTCTAGATTTTGTAGGGCCCATTAATCCTCAATCCAATCAAAGATTTTACATATTAGTTTGTATAGATTATATGAAGAAATGGGTGGAGGCTAAAGTACTCATTAGAGCTAATGAAGAATCTGTTCTAGCTTTTCTATTTGAATAAATATTTGTTAGATTTGGAGTACCTAGAGAGCTAGTTACATATGGAGGACCTCCTTTCACTTCTCATGGTTTTAAAGCTACCCTTAAAAACTATCATATTCATCATAGAATGACTACACCATACCACCCCCAATCTAATGAGCAAGTGGAGAGTACAAACAAAGTTATAAAAGCCATTCTAACAAAAACAGTGAAGGAGAATAGGAAGGATTGGTCTCAAAGGCTCCCTGAAGCACTATGGGCTTACAGAAATACCTGGAGGAATACTACAGGATTTTCTCCCTATGAATTGGTTTATGGTAAAAGTGTTGTTTTTCCTATGGAATTTGTGATTAAAACTTTAAGAACTGCTTTAGCTGTTAACCTTGATTTGACTGATGCACAGACAGCAAGGTTGTAGCAGCTTCAGGAATTGGATGAAAAGAGGTTAGATGCCATTCATCAAACAACTATGATCCAACAACAAAGAACAAGGTGGCATGATAAAACCATCAAGCATAAGTAGTTCCAAAAAGGTAATTGGGCTTTATTGTATGATTCTCGGTTTGAAAATTTTCAAGGGAAACTACGTACAAGATGGTTGGGACCTTATGAAATAGATATTGTTTTTCCCAATGGAACAGTAAGGCTCCTAACAATTGATGATTCTAGGACACCATCATTGGTAACTGGTCATCGGCCTCGTCCGTACCAGCGACCAATTTCCAAAGAGGGCTTTAAGGCCACTTGCATGGCAGATTCACATTATCTTTTCTTGGGGGAGCTTGCTGCCCCTCATTGCTATTAATTTTTGCATTATATTTTTAAGTATTAGATTAAATTTCTTAACTAATAATCCCTGTCAAGGGTTGGCATGTTACAATTGACTTTTTGCAGATTCCAGATTTAGGAAAGGCTGATTGAAAAGGATGATCCTACTATAAGCAGATCCAAGCATCATTTTGGAACTCTGTCATCTCATTTCAATCCATCCATAATTCATTTCCCCATCCTCCAGTAACATTTCCATCATTTCTCATGCCCCCATCATTTTTCAGCAACATTTTTCTCATCAAGTAAAAAAATATCTTTCAATAACATTTCCCTATTTCTCCCATCCCTGCAATAGTATTCTTCAGCAACATTTCCTTTATCTTCCCCATTGCTGAAACACCATTCTTCATCCATTTCCTGTTGCTGAAACACCATCCTTTACTCATTTTCCATTGCTGAAACACGATTCTTCACTCATCTTTCCTGTTGCTGAAACATCGTTTCAAAGAATATAATCACACAACACTTTTCGTCATAAAAATCACTTCTGATTCCGTCCCTTCACTGCCTTCTCCTATAATTATACAGATCTATAACAGAATTATCCTCATAATTTCTTCCATGATTGTTGATGACCTATTGGCAACGAGTATTATGTTTTTTTTCGAAATATGGACTAAAGGTAAACATGAGGTATGTAAATATTATGTGTGAATACGATTAAACTATAGTTAAATGAGAAGATCATGTCATAATTACCACGATCCCCGTACATTTAAAATCCATCATTTCAGCCGTAGTTGGGGGGGGATACCGAAATCATATGCCATTATTTCACTTATACGCCATTATTTCACTTATACGCCATCATTTCACGGCAAGCCAATTACCGTCATTGTTTTTACCCACGAATTACATCTCATCACCTCGCCTCAGCACTGTTACTCCATGTCCCCATTTGCAAAAGTTACTCTGTCTGAAGAGCGGTAACTCGGTTTTTGACTGTGCATTTTACTGAAGCTGGTTAACTATGGGGGGACCTGCTATTCGACATGAGCCTGGCTCGATAGCTCTACTTGAACTACATCTAGAAGTATATCAGATTTTTCAGCGAGTAGGCTGGGTAGATTATTTTCAGAGGCTTCAGGGATTCAATCCACAACAAGTCTTTGAATTTACATGTAATTTACGTGATGATTATCCTACAATTCAGGGAGTTCGAATTCCGGCTATAGAGCATGACATAGCACAGGTTTCAAGCTTGCCAGTCACTGGCATTCATTGGTTTAGCCGTAAGCATATCATTCTAAATGCACAAATGGATTTTCTTCTGCTAGGAGAACAGGTCGAGCCCAAAGGCCGGGGCACCCGACTTCACTCATTACCACCTCCATGGCCGAGGGTTGCTAAATTCATCAAGCATTATCTCACTTGTGAAGGTCGCTACCAGGTAGTCTATCAGCATGACTTTGTCCTATTAAATCATTTTAGACATGGTAGACTATTAAATATGCCGTATTATTTACTTGGGTGTCTGAAGAATATGTCACATTATTGTAGACAGACAAAATACCCACTCCTTTCCCTCACCCATCACCGTCTTGTCCAGCTACTAATTCAAAAGGGCTTTGCTCAACAAGCTCCCCCTCCTAATAACCCACCCCTCGACCCTCAACAGGCTACTAAAAATCCTCAAGAAGTCCCTAAAAGTCCCCATGAGCAGCAGCCTGATAATATTCCTGATTCCCCAGTAGAATCAGTTAATCCAATTGGCCCTCCCATTGCGCCAACTCCATCCTGCAATTTAGCAGAATCATCTAATCCAACTGTTCATATTCCTAGTGATGACTTTGAAGATAACCTTCCCCTCACTATGCTAAAAAGAAAAAGGAAGAGTAAGACCACTTTCCTACCAAAAAGGAAATCTAGGGCCTCGACCAAAGAAGCTACCATTTCTGATAGCCCTCCCCCTCAGAACAAACCTACTCGTAAAAAGAAATTTACTCCTCTCCCTGCCTTTTTACCCTGAAGACAAATGAGGGCATCAACTAAAGCAGCAACTGCTGCCACCATCCTGAATTCCCCACCAATTCATCTAAAACACCATACCCCATCACAGTCCCAAGACCCTGAATCCTTGCCTGTCTCACCCTCGAGCACTGAAACACAAGAACCAGATGCCCAAGGTTTTACGACATCATTTCTTTTTGAGCCAGTAGCTGAAACACAAGAACTATTTACTCAATCAGCAGTTGTCACATAAGAACCAGCTGCTGATTTACAAAATCCAGATGCCCAGGAAATTGCACAACACACAGCTGTCACACGAGAACCAGCTGTTGATTTACAAAATCCAAATGCCCAGGATATTGCACAACAGGTAGTTGCCCCACAAGAACCAACTACCTATCCAGCAGTTTCTCCACAAGAACCAGCTGCTGAGATACAAAACCTGGATGCCCTGGATGTTGCACAGCAGGTAGCTGCTCCACAAGAACCAGCTACTCATCCAGCAGTTGCTCCACAAGAACCAGCTGCTGAGATGCAAAACCTGGATGCTTTTAATGTTGTACATGACGTAGCTGTCCCACAAGAACCAGCTACCCATTTAGCAATTGCCACACAAGAACCAACTGTTGATACACAGGATCTAGATACTCAGAATGTTGCCCATCCAGTAGCTGTCACACAAGAACCAGCTGCTGAGACCGTGATGGATACACAAAGCCCGGTCACCCTGGCTTCCCTTTTGCAGGAAAATGAGTTTTTAAAGTCAGAACTTGAAGCTTATAAGCAGGAATTAGTAAAGGCAAGGGAAGCCTATGACAGAGAGCTTAATTTATATACTCTAGCCCATGTAGCATCCGCAACCGAGAAAAGTGTAGAGGTAGATCAGTACAAGGAATATATGTGCAGCCAATGCGGTAATATTTATAATCAAATAGGGTATAAAGTAATTGAAATTCCACTGCCTGGAGCTTCCCCTGCACCCACCTCTTCAGCAACCAAAAAGGAACACCCTACTGTTACATAAGAACCAGTAGGGCCTTCAGAAATTAAAAAGGAATACCCTACTGTTACACAAGAACCAGTAGGGCCTCCGAAGATTAAAAAAGAATGCCCTACTGCTACACAAGAACCAATAGGGCCTTCAAAAACTTTCGAAAAGGAGGACAAACCACAAATGTCTCAGCCTACTGTGCCAATTAAAGCTGAAAATCAGGTACCACGGCCTACAAAAACAGTCTTTACTCAGACTGAACCTCGACCTGCAAAAACTGTCTTTACTCAGACTCCCAGTACTGAACAGAAAATCGATAGTTGGAAGAAAGCATATGTTATGTCACAGGATAAGATCTTGCGGGAGCATAAAACACTCTGGCAAAATCACATATATTCAAATTGGGAAGCCTTAGAGCAAATACTCCAACAGTTTCATGCACAGAAGAAAGAAAATAAACAACTAAGGAATAATTTTTTTCTTATATTTGACCTTGTTCACAAGTTATTAGCTGCTAGAAAACCATCCTTGAACTACTCGTTTTTTCTTGTAGAGCACTTAGCATTCTTCCAAATAAAAGAAATCAAAAATGGGAAACCTCATGAAGTTTCTACACCTGAGCAGTTTGTGGAAACTTTTACAGAAGCATATATCACTTATCAACATTTGCTCTGTGAATCGTATCTACATAATGAGGCTATCCCTGAAGACAAGAAAATAAATCTTAACCCTTTGGTGGGTGATGTTCATATTAGGGCCTTTGTCTCTTTCCTGGCCAATCAGATCACATGGCAGAGTACTTTCCTTGCAGCAAAACATAATGAGGACAACAAACTCTTGTGGATTTGATCAGAGCCACAAAATTCTGCCATGTTCATCTGGGAGTATTCTCAATTCTTGAAATAACCAGGGATGGCTGAGCACATCAAGTAGCTACAAGAAACAGTCATACAGGATTTCCAACATTGTCAAGACTAAGCAAGTTACTGCCTTGAAAGCAAACAACTTACTCTAGCAGCAATCCTCTAAAGAAAGGCAGGAGTATAATCCTTTCAACCCAAATAATCTTGAAACAACAATTGCAAGGCTACTTGACTATACCAGATGTGTTCAACAATCTGCTGAAAAATGGATAGGCTATCATTTTCATTTTCCTCTTTTATGGATGCCAGCACAGGAATATAAGGCACACCACATGTTAAGTAAGAAGGAAGAAGCAACGGCATGGCAGAAGATATAAAAGGTCAATGGGTTCAAAGAATTAGCTGACAAAACCTTCTACAGTTACTGCCTAAGTAATGTGCACTCCAAAGCCCAGTACCCCGACTCGAATTCAGAGTAAAAGTTGAATGAGGACATGCAACCCTTTCAGTTGAGGGGGATGTTAGGACTCCATATTGTCCCTTTTTGTTTACACATTTTGTTATCTTTCATCCTCTTTCAAACTATAATTAAAGCCCATGTTATTACTTTGATCTGTTTTCCAAGGTATATAACATGTCTTCTCATTACTATATGTTTGATTTATTTTACATGTAATTTTACATTTCCTTCATGGTTAATCGTTGATCAAATCGTTTCTAAAACAGTTAAGAACAATGCACAAATCACGTTGCTAAAACAGTCGTGATTTGCATTTTTAGATTTAGCAGCAACAAAAGAGTATCATCGAAGGAGCTATTACATGGGCCATAACAACTATATCCCAAAGTCAGGCATCATCATAAACATTGTAACAGTATTTTGTTAATGGAAGACTCGGTTATCCTATTTTAGCATTACAGGTCAAAATAGGATTGACAATGTAATTAATTGTAATTGATGTCTCCTCTTTAAAAAGAGGAGACATCAACATTAGAGGGATATAGAGAGATTACGAGAAGGTCTAGCTGGGAGCAAGGAACTTTAATCTTTTGTAATATGATACTTTGACAGATGAATAAAAGACTGTTCTGAGCATTTTCTCTTAAGTTCCATCGCTTGGGGAATCTTGTGAGAAGGATTGGGCCCACCTTCATCACAAGATTCACCCCTTAAATTCTGTAGTGTGATAAGTATTATTTTTACATTCATATCTTATTAAATGCATGTTTGCTAAATTTACTTATGCGTTATTGAAACTCTATTTCTGCTAGGTTATTGCATTGTTTCCATAATTTCGTTCATAGGTAATCAGTGATTATTTTGATTGGTTTCCCAGAGTGAGTTTGTGAAGCATAGTAATCAGAAACAGGTGCTGAAGATTCCTGCTTGGGGAATAGGGTCCTGTTCTCTGTTAGAGCACAGCTAGTCTTTTCCTTTACAGATTGATTTCCTTTCTAGATTGTTCTTTTTAACTGTAATCCAGGATTTCCTTGATCATTGTCTGCAATAGAGAGATTGCTTTTGCTGTAACTCAAAGTAGAACTTCAGTTGTTTGAAACAAGGTGTGCTTAGAACAAATTATACTGCAACTTTTTACCGCTTTTGGAATTGAGCATATATAGTGCGTAATTTCCTTTGAGATAAACAGACTTCCCTCGGTTGACAATTTATGTAGCACCAGTTGTTTAGATTAATAAGAAATTAAAGTGACCAACACTCCCATCTGATGAGAACCTCTTGGAAGCCATGGTCTCCTATAGTCCATGATCAAGGTCCACATGAGGATAGTTCTTTTACTATGTCAACCTCATTAAAAAATTAAATAGGTCCCCATGAGGATAGTTCTTTTACTATGTCAACCTCATTAAAAAATGAAATAGGTTCCCATGAGGATAGTTCTTTTACTATGTCAACCTCGTTAAAAAATGAAATAGTTCCCCATGAGGATAGTTCTTTTACTATGTCAACCTCGTTGAAAATGAAATAGGTCCGCATGAGGATAGTTCTTTTACTATGTTAACCTCGTTAAAAAGTGAAATAGGTCCCTATGAGGATAGTTCTTTTACTATGTCAACCTCATTAAAAAATGAAATAGGTGCCACAAGGATAGTTCTTTAACTATGTCAACCTCATTAAAAAATGAAACAGGTTTCATGAGGATAGTTCTTTTACTATGTCAACCTTGTTAAAAAATGAAATAATTCCCCATGAGGATAGTTGTTTTACTACATCAACCTCATTAAAATATGAAAGAAGGTGTCAAAGCAGAGTTCTTTTACTTGTGTCAAGCTCATTAAAAAATGAAACAAGGTGTCATGAAAATGGTTCTTTTCCTATGTCATGCTCGTTAAAAAAATGAAACAGATCCCCTTCCAATTCGAGTCTTTATTTAGATCTCGTAAATTCCCAGTCGAGTTTTTCACTTGATCTCGTAAGTGAACCTTCATTCCATCCACCTATTAATAACCAGTAGTTTTCTTAGGTGAATGAAATGAAGCTAGGGGGTCATGTACCTCGAATTGAGCCATTATGTTGGGGGCATGTAAACTCATCCCAGGCATAGTTTGTTCCGTTTCAAGCTTGTTTAAAAATGAAACTAGATCAATCATAGTTTGTTTCCGTTTCAAGCTTGTGTAAAAATGAAACCAAATCCAACCATAGTTTTTTCTCATCTTTCAAGCTTGTGAAAAAATGAAACCATTCCCACTTTACCTCCTGTGATTGCCATTTTTATCAGCCTGTTTTTGTTGGATGAGCCTTGGTTTTTTCATTCTTTTGTCACCATCTCTTTGGCTGATCATACACTTTCACTTGGTTGTCTTACCCTTTCCTGAGGAACATCTATAATGAGTGGTATTATTATCTAGCCTCTTGAACTTTACATGTTTTGATTAGTTCCATCATCACCAAAACCAGTCGCTATCCTTTTATACCACTCATTCCTCCAAGTGGAGTCATCTTTGAACTCTTTTCTAACTCTCAAAATATGAAATTGTGGGTGAGTACTTCTCGTTTCAAACTCGTTAAAGTAAATGAAATGACATCTACTTAGTATAGGTTTAACCCTTTTCCAGACTGAGATAGAATCTTGTACGAAAAAGGAATACCTTAGTTGACCATGAGTAAGAGGTTCTCTTGAATATTTTTTTCTACCTTTTCGGATTCAAGAGACTATATACGAACAGGGACCTTTGGACTTTTCTTTTTTTCCTCTTTTTTAAACTCTCTAAACATGCAAAAGACGTCGAGTTACCCCTCCATCAGACTCATAAAAATTAAACGACACAAGACTTGTCACCATGAAGAGACCGAGTTACTCCTTCCTAGGGCTCGTTAAACTTGCTAGGATGTATTCATCCGAACGATGAACTTACATGACAAGCATATGGTATCCTCTTTAGAGAAGCATATGGTATCCTCTTCAAGCTTGTGATTAAAAATAAAGAGGTACTCGCTAGCGATAGTGGGGATAAATGGAAGTAAACATGTCCTATATTTTGTGTAAAGGTAGCATGTCGCTCTTGAACATGACACTGATATCCATCTTGTGTTGGGTTTGGGATATCCTCTCTTTTCCACTTGCCTTCCTGGGTTTGGGAAATCCACTTGCCTCTGATTCGATCACCCATGTTTTCATCATGACCTCCGATTCCATTTTGAGTCAAGTGTTGTCGAACTCTGGAGTCGCGTCACTAATATGTTAAAGAGAAGTCCTATCTACAAAATTCAAACCTCTTATACCTATGTGACCCTCTCTGCAACTATCCCAAATCACTCCTATCATTTTGATATATCCTATGCTTCGTGTCGATGATTGGGAAACATTATGGCCCTCCTTTGATGGATCACTTCCTTTTGACTTCAGCTCATTATCCAAGAAGTTTATTTAGAAATGCCCTTTCAGTACCTTGGATCTTGCATGCCTCAATGGAAATTTCTTCGTGTTCAAATATAGACTTACATCATTGGCCTTCGATCGAATGATTCGGCAAGTGTTTGACTTCAACTCACATATTCACACTTGAAGATTGTGCTAGTGTACCTTGAGGGCCATCGTCATTATTGGTGGCTTCTCTCATGCCTGTTAATGGTTTACATTATTGATCGGTAATCAAGTGGTTTCTACCATGTTTGACATCAACACATCTATTCACATGGTTAGATTTGTACTTTGGTCGGGATAGAGATGAAGACCTTGGATCTCATCTGTTAAAATCCAGGTTGCGAGGAGTTATTGAGTATTCATGATTGTATACATGATCCTTTCTAATTAGATGGCTACGTCCATGCCATGGATCTATACATATGATACTTTCTAGTCGGATGGCTATGTCCATGTCATGGATCCATACGCATTATTCTTTCTAGTCGGATGGTTGCGCCCATGCTGTGGATTCATGTATTATATTTTGATGCCTATTCAAATGTATTATCAGGCATATGTATATATCATAGATGTCATATATTGTATCATGTTTGATTTTCACATCTCCTGATGGTGGTCTTCCGAGTTCCTTGCCTTAAATGATAAAGCACTTCAACCATCACTTCATGTTCTGCTTTCATGCTTTAAGGGGCATCTGTTACATAGTATTTTGTCACATTCCCAACTCTATACCTGAAGTGTCATCCTTTATGCCAATGTCGTCACAAATTCCGTAAAGCGACAAAGGCTGTGTAAACTCATTCACCATGAATTATATGCTCAATACATCCTTGAAGAGATGGGGAACTAATATCTTGAAGCAATTCCAGAAAAACATGTGAAAAACCTTAATTTTCAAGACCAACGCTACTTTTAGTAGGAAAATCCGTGATGGCAACATTTTGTATAGCTAGCGACTAGCGCTCGTAGTGCGAATTTTGATAGGAAAATTCGTTCTAATCCTCTTCAAGAAGTTTCTCCAAAAATGGAGCAGAAGCTTCTCTTGCTAGAAGCCTCGAGAACGACAAGCTCATAGTTGTTGGATGAAGATATGGTCAAGTACTCCCATTTAGAGCCTTTGATCCTACCTTTAGGGATCTTACCTTTGGGATAAGGACCTTCTTCCCCATTTGGTGGATCTCTAACCTCCTACCCATCACTATAAATATGTTCTTCACTTTCCTCAATGGGTTGGTCATTGCTGGTTGTCATTCTTCTACTCAATTGTGCTTAGGTGCAGCCATTTTGGTGAGAGAGGAAAGGAGAGATTGTTAAGTTTGGCTTGGACTTGGAACCATCTGGAAGGAAGCCTTCAACATCAAGGCACTAGTTGTATGCTTCCCTCTTTGATTTAATCATTAATACAAAGGATGTTTTACTTCCCATAAGCTTGTCTATAATGGTTTTCTTAGTACAATACTCCTTGATATATTGTATAACTTATATTGGAATGCATATGATATGAACTCTCTTGTTGTTTCCTTTTGATCTCTCTTTTAGGTGTTCAGTCTCAAGGAAGAGCGAGGAGCAAGCCTGGGAGCTAAGGGATCAAGATCATCATTAAAGGTCGAGCGCATAGGAGAGAGGTAGGACATCTCCCTTTCTCAGTTGTCATTCTGGTCTAGGTTAGGGAAGTTTTCTTGCTTTTTCACGGTTGTTACTAGACCCACACATTGGGCTAGAGGGATCACTTCTATATGTAGAAGGGATTTCCTGATTAGTGGATGCTGGATCAGATATGGGCCGTGTATCCTTCATTGTTTGTCAGTTGAGGCAAAGCAGTTTTTGTTTGATACTGGTATATGTTTGGCATATGTTTTGTTGGTGTTTTGGTATATGTATGTATATGTATATGGATGTAAATACTACCATGAGCTAAGTTATAAAGCTCCAATAAGCGCTATGGGTGTCGTATTATTATGGTTGTTATATTTTCATGTTGTCATGATGTTTTTCTTTTGAGAAGGTCTTTCATTGTAAATACTACAACGAGCTAAGTTATAAAGCTCCATGGGCAATATGTTTTATTTTTAGTGGTTTTGTTGAGGTCATGGTGTGGTTTAACACCGAGGACAGTGTTCCCAAAGGGAGAGGGGTCTATAACAGCCTTGGTGAAAATATCATGTAATAAAAGTTAATAAAGAAAAAATAAGACCACGATTAAGGGACACTTATTCCAAGCTGAATTTTGGGCAAAGATATCCTACTGGGCATCACTGGATGTGTTTTTGGCTAAGGAAAATTGGAAAAGGCTAAGCCAAAGGCATTAAAAGGAAAAAAGGAATTTTTGGCACATTTATTAATGAAAATAAAGGAAAATAGGGGAAAAGGAAGGTAAAAGTTCACAAGTTGCATGTGAGGAAGAAATTGAAGGAAAATGAAGAAAATAGAGGCATGATTCATAAAAAGGATTTTGAGGATCAGTTGGTAACCTTTTGTCAGTTCAAGTTTGGATCTCTCTCATTATTCTCTCTCTCTCTCTCTCACTCTTGGTCACTTAGAGTTTTCTTGGAGCACTCTAGCTTTGGATCAAGAAAGGAAAAGCAAGTAAAGGGAAAGGAAGAAGAGTAGGATCAAGCAACTTTAGCAGGAATACGTGCCGGTAACCTTTTGCATGTGTGATTTCCTAGTTGGTTTGGACATGCATGGATTTGCATGTTGGTGTATGGTTCTCTTGTTATCAATCACATGGTTTTGTCGGGTTATGACAGTGGTTTTCAGCCTAGCCTTACCCTTTTCCAAATGCCATGGTGTTGGGATGTTTGTTTTGGTTTTGAGCTTTGGTTTTCCGGATGGATTTCGCAATCGGGAGTGAAGGTGGTCTCAAGGTTCATTCCCAAAGGTCTAGGAATCCTTTGATCAGTTTTGGCAGGATACACGGTAAAGCTTGAGGGAGAAGTCTCAGTTTAGGGCCTAGTGATCTGGGTTTGGATTGCGGTAAAGCCTAAGAGGCTGGTCTCGGTTTAGGGCCTAGTGATCTGGGATTGGATTGCGGTAAATCATGAGATACAACAAGACAAAAAATTCCTCAAGGATAGTGATGGATTCTGGATGGAATTCCAAGTTCAGTTTAATTGTGATTGGAGCACTGGTTTTGGTGTGATCATGGTTTGGTGAGGGTGGAGGTGGTTTAACCTCTAAATTCCCTTGGTTGTTCTTGGATTGGTTGTTCTATGAGATCCCACATTCATGCTTGAAATATGGCATGGGGGTGACTGGCTAAAAGAGAGATTTGGTTCACCCATGTCTATGGTTGGGTTGTACATGGAAGTCTCAAACGTGGTCATATTTTCCTATGGTTAAAAAAAGCTAATTTCTCTTACTTTTGTACTTGTTTATATGTGGATTTAATGGTTGTCATATCTCTGATATATATATGGTTTAATTTTCTTATAAGCATGGTTATATGACTGGTTCATGTCATGGTTATTTCATGTATTTACTTATAATTGTTAAATGGATGGATGCAAGATCTAATTGATGATATAATAGTCCAATGGAGAAGGAGGTGATCCTTTTGGTTATGTTTCATAAGTTCTTTCAGTCATTTATGCTCTGGCTTGTATCCTAGACATGTAGGTTTCATTGATGCCAAGTGTTTGACAAAATGTTAGTCCCGACTAGGGATGCACAGGCCTAGTCCTGAGGTGGATTTTTTATTTATCAACATTATTATCATGTATTTGATGGATTCTAAAGGTTGTAGCAAGTTCAGGGTAGAGGCCTGGATTCTAGGCTAGAAAAGTGGCTCAAATCTCAAGGTCGTTGGCACAGGTCTGTTGAGAAAAGTCCACAGTCGCTAGCATGGAGGCCTATGAGAGTGACTATGAGTTGCTAATCATTTTCTTGCCTATAGCATGAGAGTGACTTTGGGTTAATAAGCTTAAAACATCAGTGGGACCCAGGGACAAGATGTCTAAGTAGTTGACATGCCTCCTGGGGGTGTAATTGTTGATGTGGATGGGTTTGTTTGATGAGTTCTGTTGATTCCATTTTCTTAAGGTCACCAAGGAGATTGAATCCCTTATACTAACCTCTCTCATCACATGTTTTCTTGGTTGGTTGGCTGTTTGGGTGGACTTGAGAGGAGGGGGCGATACAATATGTGCAATATCTCCTCTATTGCAAAGCAAAGGGTGGATATGGAGAAGTCTATGGGCATCCATGTTTAAGGGTCTCCTAGGTGTGAGGATGCCCTAACTAGGTGCAGATGTTATAGCATTGACTTGGTCACTCGTGGACTATTGAAGGGCAGCGTGAGAGTGGACCAAGTGTGAACATGGATTGGAAACTTATGGTCTGCTAGAGGACAATATGATAGTGTCCAAGTTGGATCCCGGTGAGCAACACCTTGATGGAAAAAGGTAGTTGCAAGAGAGGCAGTTGTTGATCTTAAGGGTCTGATCAACCAGGAGCAGTTTGTGGATCCTGAAACTTGTGTGTGGAGAATGACTTCTACAATAGATGATGGGTATTCCTCCTAGCCCATGTTCATTGTGGGAGATGGACATCTTGCAATGATAGGTGGCAACCCTCTGTTCCCTATGTTGGTCTTCATCGGTGCAATGCAAGAAGACCTAGTGGGTTGAATTCCCTGGATAACTTAGGAGCAGTAGTGGGCAGTTGAGAGTTGTTCACAAGTGGAGTTGTGAACAACTCGACAAGAGTCTCCATGTGTTGTGGCCTTTATGGAATAAGGCATAACTAGATAGGAGATTGATAGCTGAGATTCAATGGCCAGATGGACTTGGAGCATTGATAGAGGTAGGAGTTGCAGATTGGGAGCCGAAGGAATGGGCAGGTACAGGGTACGACCGAGTGGAGTTGAGAGAGTCGACTTCATAAGCCAGATGGTCAAAGTATCTTATTGAGGGTAGATGGTTGTCGATGGATTGACACCAAGCCCCAGTTTGTATCTTGTACTAGTGGATTTATGAAGGCCATTATCACTGGGACGGGAGCCCAAGAGTATTGTATTATATGTTGTTTAATATAATGAAGTTGGGTTGAAAATTGTAGAAAGTTGTCTATATTCTATGCATGTGTGATTTACTCTTGTTTATATTCCATTGTGCAAAGTAGTTATGTTGATATTCTTGGTTTGATACAGATATTTTAAGATACTATCCTAGACCCAAGATCGTGGAAATTCAACATACTCAACAACAATACCTTGTAATCACTACTCTCTAATGTCCCCTTTTCTTACAATGGAAACAAGATATGGTTAATGCCATCCTTCTAGATTTTTTAGATGTTCTTCTTCCCATCATGCATAACATTTCTGTCAACTGCCATAGTCTACCCAATAAAATATGGCACACATCCATGGGTATGATATCACATAGGATTTTATCCTTGTAGTTGCCTCTCTGCAACTCCAATTAAGACTATTCATTTACCAACAATTGATGACCTCTTTGAAGCCATGACACCTTATAAGGTGTTGGATGCTTCACCTCTTCAATTTCAACTTCTCCACCGCTTCTGTAGACACCAAGTTGTCCATTCTTCCACTATCAATGGCCATATTGCACCATTTTCGTTGGACTTTACAAATACTCCTAAACAATGCCTTCCTTTGATCTGGTCCAACAACTTCCTTCTCTGGTTTCAATAACACCTTCTTAAGCAATAGAGACTCTCCTGTTTCTGGTACATTCTCTGCCTCTTGTACCTTTGGTTCCCCTTCTTCTACTGGGGAAACAACAACGCTTCTCTAGCCTACCTCTCTGTTCTTTAGCCATTCATATGCCATGTGTCTAAGCTTGCCACATCTATAGCAACGGATCTCTCTTCCTTTTCTTCTTCCTCGTCCTTTGGAAAATGATATTCGGTCTCTAAAGTCTCCCTCTTGCTATCATTGTGGATTTGAGCTACTAGCTCCTTCTTTTTGTGTTGTAGATATTCCTCTGCTTAACTATTGTCCTCTTCCTCTAGCAGTGCTTTTTCCTTTACCAGGCTGCTTCCTTGCAAGCTTCTCCTCAAACTTTAAAGCTAGTTTATATGCTTCTTCCATTGTCTTAAGCGATAATACATTGATTTCATCTTGAATATCTAACTTGAGACCATTAATATATTTGGTTGTCTTCTCTCTAGACTCTTATGCATATCCAAACTTGATGTTCACCTTCTTCTATATAGTCCCTTACAGTCATCAATTTGTGCCTGGTATTTTGCATTTTCCTGAATAAAGTGATTTGATAATCTTTGGACAAAAACTTGCCTTTGAGATTTGCTATCATTCTATCCAAACTCTTAATTTTCTGCTTATTCTCCCTTCTTATTTTAGCCTGCACTCCATCCCACCATAAAGCGACATGTACCTTTAATTTTGTGACAAAAAACTTAATTTTGTTCTCCTCATCCATCTCTTCATACTCAAAGAACTTATCCATCTTTGCAATCCAATCTATGAGCTTTTTTGGATTCAAGATACATGTGTAAGAATATAGATCAGGCTTTACCTTCGTAACAGGTCTCAACACTAATTTCAATATCGTGGCTTCTACAGGATCTTCACTTTGCAACTTCGAGAGAGAGATTCTTCTTCTTCCTCACTTACACCTCCAACTGTAGGTTCTCTGTGTTTGCTAGTTTCCATGGTTGCCATACTTTCCTCCAATCGTTACATAACTTTCATCACTTCAGTGTTAGATAATGGCCTTTGTCCTCTCCAACCTCCTCTAGCACCTCATTCAACTCTATGAGCCATGTCAACTTATTTGTTCTTGGAGAAGGTGCGGGATCTAGGATCTACTCTGATACCAACTAATGCAGGCCATTACTTTTTTTCTAAATTTCGATAGCAAGTTAAGCTCAAATATGCCCCCTTTTAATGATCGGAACCAAAACCAGAACCACTCTAGCCAAGACTGTTCTTATATATAAATGGTCGGAACCAAAACCAGAACCACTCTAGCCAAGACTGTTCTTATATATATCAAAGAGAAGGCCTAAAGTCAAACCCCAAAGAACCATCGTAGCCAAGCTTGGATAATATCGAAGCGTTATAACAGAACCATCATGACCGAGCTTTAACAAGCTCCCAAAGAAAACAAGGTTTATTTCTTTAAAAAGGCGTGAACTCCTGCAGTTGTGTTTTTCCAGCTCTCGGCACTTATAACGCGACCACTACTCATAACCAAGCCGCACTCTGCTTTTTCCTTGACTCATCAGTATGGGATTACGTCATCCTAGCCTGTTTGCAAGCACGCACAAGGGATATACCCAGGAGACAAACTCTAGGATTTCTTTGTTAGTTGTTAGACCTAGGCTCCGCCAACTGACGATCTTGACTCATTTCAAAGGCGCTCACGTCTCTGCCTCTGGGATGAGTCAGCGTGGACCCACCTACTCGCTACGCGATCCCGACTTCCTCCTGATTGGTTGGGCTCCACATCATCCTAGTCCTAGTCAGTCTGCTTGTTCTCATCATGCACTCCTATTTCCCTTCTGGGATAAATACTAGAGCCCGACAATATTTGGTATTGACTTTTCTTGGTAGAAATAATCCTTTCCATCTCCTAGCACTGTCAAATGATGGCTCTCTTCGGGGCTAAAAAACTAATAATTGTTCTCCCACCCGTGTATTTGGGCTTCGTCCTACAACCTCCGCCCACGCCATTACAAAGCCACTATGTATTATCCTGTGGATTAATATGTTGCAACAACTTTAAATATGAATATATATATGTGCAACAACAAACAAAGATTACAGAAGGGTTGGTTAAATAAAATAAAACAAGGTTGCAGAAGGACTTGTTCAAGTTTTCAATTGGAAAACCACTCTCACACTCCACACTTTTTATTTTATTATTGAAATAATAAAGAATACATTATGCATTTAGTCTAGATCCACAAAGATATGATCAAATAAACCAATTTGCGAAAATGAAATAAATTGCAACAATTTGCTAAACTTAATAGATTACATGGCAAGCAAAACAAACTCTATCATAACAAATCCACTCATTGAGGAACCAACTCCTCTGGTAAAGGAATTTGACATCTCCATCAATTAGATTTTTATGAATGCCCCTACATCAGGGAGTAGATCATTTTCATGCATGGTGATAGTAGAAAAAATATGATGATTCTCTAAAATTAGAGTGTCGTCTATGCAGGGTTATGATGGGGCCATCTAGATTTAGATCTATCTTAGATAGGGTGGTAGCATCCATTGAGGGATCCATAGGACTCAAGATAGATGACTCATACAAAAGGATTAACTAGGCTAGGTAGAATAAAGTATCATAGAAGTTTACAAATTAATGGACTTTCAACACCAAAACTGTAATTATTGCTCCAAACTCTATAACCATTACATATTTAAAATAAAACACAACAAAATATTATTAAAAAAACAATACTTCAAATATTTTATTAAAAAAAAAACAAACATGTATACAAATAACTCCTAATACTATTTCAAATCAAGAGCTCATATTCCAAAAATAAACATTGAGAACAAAAACTTATATTACTCGCAAAATATCACATTACACCCTTTTCCAAATATAATACAACAAATAATCCTAAATGCACCGGGATAACATACAAAACATACTAATACCCAAATATTAATATCCTGGCATACATTGAAATAAATATCTGATTGGCATATCCTTTTTAATAACAAATATCTGATTGGCATATCCTTTTTAATAACAAATATCTGATTGGCATATCCTTTTTAATGACAAATATCTAATTGACATCTCCTTTATCCTTTTAGTTACAAATATGTAATTGGCATCTCTTTTATCCTTCCTGAGTTAGAAATATCCGTTAATATAATTCAACGATGTATGTTTTTACATTTTAATTAATATCGATGGAATCATCACAGCATGTTTAAATTGTTATAAATAAAGAAATAAAGTAATTAAGAATCTTGTGGGATTTTTCAATCCGCTGTTCAATCATTAATTTCAACTATAACAAAATTTGTATAGACATGAGAGCGGTGGACTCACACCAACCTAACCTACTAAAGGCACTATGGTATTTGAATTCCGGAAAACGATCCAAGTCCATACACTTTACAGCTCAGAGAACCAGTTCCTCATGTCATAAATAGTACGTCCGATAAAGGAAAAGCAAACATTGGTGGACAGAACCAGAAAAACTGACAATAGACAAAGATAAAGAGAATAAACTCTGGAGTCATGGAATACATAAGTTTCTTGAAAGAGGTGATGCAAATTTTAAAGCCAAGTACAGCAGTAGCCCACTGAAATACCCACGCGTTTCTGGGCAGCAACCATTTCCTAATTTACAATCGATGGCCCTCCTCTACATTTGTAAAGATTATGGCAGATCTCGGTTCCACTACATTTCAAAATTTACCCCCTCTGTGGAACACAGCCTTCACATTCAGACCTGGTACGAGATCCTTTTTTGTTTGCAGATGATGATAGCTACTCCTTTTGTACCTCCATTCATTTCATGCCTCCCTTCAGCCGATAGTTACGGGATACCAAATCTTAGGTCTCGGTAACGCGTGGGATTGAATTTAATTCACGCAAGGTACTACGTGTGGCAGGTGTACCATGCGTGTGTGGAGGGTGACAGTGTTTATATAGTTCGGTGGGTGAGAATTAGGGGAAATTCCTATTTCCACCACTATAACAAAGTTAATGCACCCTGACATGCAAGGGGAATAGTGGCTGCTTTGCTGTTAACATGCCAAAGTCAACTTTGAGGGAAATATAAATGCAAGGCAGCCACTATTCCCCTTGCATGTCAGAGTGCATTAACTTTGTTATAGTGGTGGAAATAAGAGTTTCCGAAAATTAGGGGGTTGTAATTTATTCGATAGATGGGTAATTTCACCTCCTCCTTTTGTACATATTAGGTACAAGGTTGAAGATAACAAACTTGCGAATAAGTCATAAACACAATACTTATAATTAAATTTGAACATACCAATTATCCAACCACAAATATATACAAACCGGTGCATTTAGGGGCATAGGCAAACTGGTTATTTGTTGCCCATAACACTGCTTTGCTATGTCAGCTCTGCTCCACAATTGGGAAAGTTGTGCTAGTGGAAACGGCGTTTGGATGAGGAACAGATGGATGGAAAGAAGCAAGCGGGATGATGGAGACCGCAGCCGACTCCGGTTCCGATCGTCGGAGATGGGCACGGGTCTAATCATCGATAAATTGGAAATATAGAATAAATTAAGGTCAAAGCTAAATACCAAATTCATCATATATATATAAACTCTTTAAATATAAATTAATTAAATATCTATATATATATATTATATTTTATTAGTTTGATAATGTCTTTTTTATTAGTCTTATTATAAATTATTGGTGGATTTTGACTAGTGTATTGTGGTATAATATAATATAATTTTATGTGCGTGAGGATATTAATACATTTTATTATATTAAAATATAATTTTATTATATATATGTGTGGCGATATTAGATTGTTGTGTGTATTTTGAAATAAAATTTTATTATATATGTGTGAGGATATTTGACTGTTGTGTTTATTTTGAAATAATGATTTTAGAATTTAATTGTTGTATAAAGTAAAGGTAATATTTAACATTTTTAATTTAATGTTGGTTTATTTAAAAATTAATCTAATTTAAAACATAAAGAGGTTTACAAATATAAAAAAAAAGTATGGTAAATAAATAAAAATATAAATAAATTAGGATGTCTTGTAAATAAGTACAAATATAAATAAACTAGAGGTACGGTAAAAACTCAAATCTTTTTTTCTATTTACTCGATAAACCTCTTTATATTTACTAAAACTCAAAAAAAGTTTTATTTAGGTGAATCCTATGGGCCAAATACCATGGGACAAAAAATAATTATTAATTCCATGGGTCAAATATATATATATATATATATATATATGAAATAGTATTAGAAATCAACCTCTAATTATATATCAAGCAAGCCTATGTGCCAAATACCATGGTAAATACAAGAGATATGATAAATAAATATAAATATAAATAAACCAGAGGTATGGTAAATAAATAAAATCTCTTTTTATATTTACTCTATAAACCTCTTTATACTTACTAACAAAAAAAAAAAAAAAGTTTACTTAGGTGAAGCCTATGGGCCAAATTATTATTAATACCATGCAAACAAATATTATTAACCCTAATATTAATATTATTAGAATTATTAACCTTGGATTAATACAATATTAAGTTTGTTATATTATAATATATATTAATATATCATGATATATATATATGGGAGGGAAGAACAAAGACATAGAGTGATAGAGGTGGAGAGATAGGGGGAGCCACAAGGGAGAGATTGAGATAAACTAAAGGAAAGGGGAGATGAGGAATGAAGAGAGAGAGGGGGAGAGGAGTGAGAGAGGTAGATAAGGGTAAGAAAGGGGGAGGACTTTCGAGAGAGGAGGAGAGAGGGAGGGATAGAGAGATGGAGTTGGAGGGGGAGAGAGGGAGGGAAGAAGAAAACATAGAGAGTGAGAAGTCAGAGAGAAAGATAGTCACGAGAGAGAGAGAGTTTATGTATGTTTAGGGCTGAGATAAAGAGACAAAGGAGTGATAGAGAGAATGGGGGAGAGAAGGAGATAGGGAGGGATATAGTAACATAGTTGAGAGAGAGAGAGAGGATTGGAGGGCAAAGAGAGAGAGAGAGAGAGAGGAGGAAGAGAAAGGGAGGTAGGAGAGAAAGAGGGAGAGAGAGGAAGAATGAGAGACATGACTTGAGAGAGAGGAGGAGAGTAACAGGGAAAGAGAGAGGATTAGAGGGAAAATAGAGAGAGAGAGAGAGAGAGAGAGAGAGAGAGAGAGATGGAGGAAGAGATAGGGAGGTAGGAGTGAAAGGGAGAGAGAGGAAGTACAAGAGAGTGGACTTGAGAGAGAGGAGGAGAGAGGGAGGGAGAGGGAGATGGAGTTAGAGGGGGGGAGAGGAAGGGAAGAAGAAATACATAGAGAGTGAGTAGTGGAGAGAGAGGGACTGACAAGGGAGAGATGGAGAGAGAGTTTGTATGTTTGGAGGTGAGATAAAGAGACAAAGAGGGAGAGATGGAGAGAATGGGGGAGAGAAGGAAAGAGGAGAGAGGGATGGATATAGTAACAGAGTTGGAGAGAGAGAGAGAGAGAGAGAGTGGAGAGAGGGAGGGAAAGAGAGATGGAGTTGGAGGGGGAGACAGAGGGAGGTAAGAAGAAATAAATAGAGAGAGAAAGGTGGAGAGAGAGAGGGAATGATAAGGAAGGTGGAGGGAGACAAGACAACAAGAGGGGAGAGAGATAGAAGCAAGGGAGAGGGAGAGAAGGGGAAGAGAGAAAGAGATAGAGCGAGCGAGAGAGAGGGAGAGGAGGAGGGAGGGATATATAGATATATTGGAGAAAGAAAGTGTATGCTTTTGGGGTGATAAAGAGAGATAAAGGGAGATAGAGATATAGATGGAAAGTGAAGAGAGAGAAGAAGAGAGAGATTGAGATAGGGAGGGAGGTACATAGAGATTGATGGATATGGAGTGAGAGAGCATGTGCGTTTGGGAGTTGAGATAGAGAGACAAAGAAAGAGATATGGAGGGAGATATAGATATAGATGGAGGGGGATTGCTTACACTAGATGCATTGATTTTAGTGTAGATGTTGATTTCTAATGTATTTGATTGCTTGCACTAGATGCATTGATTTCAATTTAGATGTTGGTTTCTAATAATATTTGATTGTCTGCACTAGATGTGCAGATGATTTCTAATACAATTTGATTTCTTGCACTAAATGCATTGATTTCAGTGTAGATGGTGATTTCTAATCCTATTTGATTGCTTGCACTAGATGTATTGATTTCAGTGTAGATGTTGGTTTATAATCATATTTTCTTACTTGCACTAGATGTATTGATTTCAGCATAGATGTCAGTTTATAATCCTATTTTCTTACTTGCACTAGATGCATTGATTTGAGTGTAAATGTTGATTTCTAATCCTATTTGATTGCTTGCATTAGATGCATTGATTTCAGTGTAAATGTTGTTTTCTAATCTTATTTGATTTCTTGCATTAGATGCATTGATTTTAGTGTAGATGTTGATTTTTGATTTGATGTAATTAGATGTATGATGGTACATTAATTTTAAAGTGATTGGATTAACATTATGCATTGATTTCAGTGTAAGCACAAAAAATTATTGACAATGTACATTGACTTTTGTGTTATAGTAATTCAACCTATTAATATTGGAGAGAAAGAGAGACAAGATATGATGTTTACTACAATAGCTCAGGCTAAAGATTTAAACGGTTTATGATTTAAGCTAGATTTAAATTGTTTATGATTTAACCTGTCATTTTCATATCATATAATCGATACAGAAAGATGACAATATATGAAAAGATGACAAAAGTAACAAAGGTGAAAATAAGAATAGTAGAAGAAAATAGTTAGAGATTAAACTATTTGTAGTTGACTATATTCTTATTATTCACATTTTCTATTACATTGTCACCTTACATTCAAAAATTTTATTTCATCATTTTTCATTATTAAAGTTATTAACAATATTTATCATCTCAACAAACTGAGGTAACTAAGCAAATTTAAAATTAAAATGATCAAATTAATCTGAGACATATTTAGCATATTTAAAATAATTATATTAATATTAGATGAATTTACATATTATTGATAAAATTAATCATATGTTCTAGGTGCAAACATTTCCTCAAGTTTTGCACTCAATTTTTTTATTATATGTGTATGAGGATATTAATCTATTTTATTATATTAAAATACAATTTTACTATATATATGTGTGGGGATATTTGATGTGTTTATTTTGAAATGAAATTTTATTATATATGTGTCAAGATATTTTATTGTTGTGTTTATTTTGAAATATTGGGTTTAAAATTTTAATTTAATTATTAGAAGAGTGTTAAGAATTTAATTTTACCATTTTAATTAAAAAATGAATTAATTGAAAAATCTTGTCATATAAAAAAATGAATTAATTGAAAAAAATATCATATAAAGATGAATTATGGTTTTTTGGATGTCATATAAAACATGAATTATGGTTTTCTGAACATGTGGTATTAGTAAATCATGGTACTCTAACAAAGTCTATTTTTAAATTAAGAATCTCCATAATAATAAGTGGAAGTTATATAGTTACATGATTAAGAATCTTGCTAGATGTTTAAATGTATATATGTTTAACTCATATATTAATTCTTTTTGTAAGAGTGTTGTCTAATTATTTTACCTTTTTAGATTTTTTATCAGAATATAGTGAAACAAATTTTGGTCAGACCAAGTCTCAAGAGGGATCAAATCTCTTTTAACTCTAAACAAGGTTTGCACTTTGATTCTTATTATTTGTGTAATTTGATGAGAACATCTCTTCCATATGCCTCTTAGGCGTAACAATAATAATTATAATCATAATAGTTAAAAGCAAAGTTATACTTTCGTTAATTTTTATGGTTTTTTTTCTAATGTTACAAATATGAGATCTATTATGAGGCAAGTGTTTTGACGTCTATTAACATTAACCAATCATTTAATTTATATGGCTACCCTAGTATATATAAACTAAACCAGAATAGATCCATCTTAACTTAACTAGATCTATCATAGATGATCAAATATATCAAGATGCAAACTTTTAAATAAAAGTTTGCACCTTAAGAAATTTGATTCCTCTTTGTATTTGGTAGATCCAAAGTTATGAATATATTGTGGTTCTTAATAATATTATTTATATTTATATAAATTTCACATTTCTATATATAGAGATATTTTTATTTTTTATTTAACATTAACCAATCATTTAATTTATATGGCTACCCTAGTATATATAAACTAAACCAGAATAGATCCATCTTAACTTAACTAGATCTATCATAGATGATCAAATATATCAAGATGCAAACTTTTAAATAAAAGTTTGCACCTTAAGAAATTTGATTCCTCTTTATATTTGGTAGATCCAAAGTTATGAATATATTGTGGTTCTTAATAATATTATTTATATTTATATAAATTTCACATTTCTATATATAGAGATATTTTTATTTTTTATTTTATTAAAACCTTGATGATAGATATAGGTAAATATTGTATAATTTCTTTAATTTTTTTTTTTAATTTGATATGGATATTATTGATGATAATGACATATATGTGTGTGTTATGAAATATGAATCGTTATTATTAGTCTGTGCGAAGGTAGAATTCTAGCAATTTATTTTCTTGTTGATCACTATTAGTTTAACATTGACCAATGCAGCTTATAATGTTAACTTTGGAAAATAAATACCAGACTAGATCCATCTTAACCCTAGATCTAAAGCGAGAGGGATCAAATCTCTTGAGGTGCAAACCTCTTTTTTGAGCCCCTAGATCTAAAGCCAGAGGGATCAAATCTCTTGAGGTGCAAACCTCTTTTTTGAGCTTAAAACTTGAGGAAAGGTTTGCACCTCCAGAGATTTGATCCCTCTCAACGCTTGATAGATCTAGGGTTAAGATGGATCTAGCCTAGTTATATAATACTATGTAATATCTATATTTATAGCTATGTGTCTCTTTCTTATTCCCTCTCTTTATCTCACCCCCCAAACATACACACTCTCTCTCCACATCTATCCATCTTTATTCCCCTCTCTCTCTTTCCTTCTCTCTCACTCTCTTCCCCTTCTCCCCCTCTCTCTTGAGTCCTCTCTCTCTTTCCTTCTCTCTCACTGTATTCCCCTTCTCCCCCTCTCTCTCTTAGTCCTCTCTCTCTTCATTCCTCTCTCTCCCTTTCTCTCCCACCTCACTCTGTCTCTCCCTACCATCTCTCTCACTCTCTCTTTCCCTCCAATTCTATCACTATCTCCCTCCCTCTCTCCTTTCCATCTTTGTCTCCCTCTATCCTTATCTCTCTCCCTTCCAGCTTTGTATCCCTCTCTCTCTCTACTCCCCTTCTCTCCCTATCTCTATCCTCTCCTCTTATCTCTCTTCCCTCCTATCCTCTCCCTCACTCTCTCTCCATCTCTCCATTGTCACTCCCTCTCTCTCTCCACCTCTATCTCTCTATGCCTTTTTTCTTTTTTCCCTCTCTCTCTCCCCAATCGCTCTCTCTCTCTCCCCATTCTCTCTCTTAAATTTGATGCCATTGTATTGTGTTTAAGAAAGTATCTAAATTAAAAAAAACTCAATTGGTTGTAAAATATTAAATCTATATTTTGGATCAATCATGTAAAAAAAATACAATAATGAAAAATTTAAAAGAATCATGCACTATCTTTCCTCTATTATTGTTAGTCACCTTGCTTGCTCTCATCACTTGGATCCTTAGTTAAGATGGATCTATGCTAGTTCTTAATCATATTTTTTTGTAAGCTTGGTAGGACTGCATCTTCATCATGCCCAACTTTTCACCCAAGTCGAGGGGATAACACAAGATTTGAACCAAAGAATTTCCGTTCGGTTAGGTTTCATTTCTACGGCCATTGATAATTGAGCTACACCACGCGTATGTGCTAGTTCTTAATAATATTATTTATAGTATATTCTCATTTCTAATTTTACTAAAACCTTGATTTATTTTTTATGGGAATATTTTTAGTGGTAGTGAGGATAGATGGTTTTGATATATCTCAAAAGTAATTATAACCTTTTTCCTTTTAGATTTAATTAAAAAATGTTATAAAATTAAATTAAAATAAAATATTTTGACTGTGAAATAAGTTATGGTTTCTGAGCATGTGGTATTGATAAGCCACTGTATTCTAACAAAGTCTATTTGCAATTTAATAATATCCATGGTAAAGTGGTGGTGAATATCCATGGTTAAGAATCTTGTCATATTGTTAAAAAATATTTTGATTGTGAAATATGTTATGATTTTTGGGTATGTGGTATTGATAAGTTATGGTATTGGCCCATGGTATTGTAACAAAGCCTATTCACAAATTCATAATATCAATGAAAAAGTGGGGGTGAATATCCATCGTTAAGAATATTGTCATATTGTTATAAAATATTTTGATTGTAAAATAAGTTATGTTTTTTGGGCCCATGGTATTGTAAAAAATCTTATTTACAAGTTAATATTATCCATGGTAAATTGGGGGTGAGTATCAATGGTTAAGAATACTGTCATATTGTTATAAAATATTTTGACTGTGAAATAAGTTATGGTTATTGGGCATGTGGTATTGATAAGCCATGGTATTGGCCCATGGTATTGTAACAAAGCCTATTTACAAGTTAATAACAAAATCAAAATATAAAAAATTGAATTTATTATTTTTATTACTTTAGATTTTTATAATTAATTACTTTAGCTTTTTAAATGCTTACACTCATTCGATATTGGGGTTTAAATGACTTTTAACTTTTTATTATTTTTTAATTGGGCCAACATTTAAACTGGTTTACATACTTACATTATAGTTACACATCTAGCCTATACTGGGTTGTAGAGCTCTAGATGCAATTGTTTTTTAATATTATTTTAAAAAATAATTATTTTTCAAACATTTTATTGGATCATAACTTGAAGGTGTGTTTTTTTACAAGAAGAAAAAACAACCTTACTTTCATTACTTAAAACAAAAGAGGTTACAAGAAGCAAAGATCAAATCAACTTCATCAAAGAGATCAATGTTTGGCATTAGCATTCCAGCCAGAAAAATAGAGATCGCCAGAAATATGAAGGTCACAAAAAACATTGCTCACAGAAAATGAAACCAAAATAGACCAAAACAATGGAATCTCTTGATATTCATCTCAAAACAGAGGCAAACATAAACACCAAGACTAGCAAACAAAAAATCCATACTGCCTGATCAATTCTCAAGCCAGAAATAGAGAAGTAAGTCATCCAAAAAAAAAGATGGAAGGAGAGGGCCACCCCTGCCTCTAGAATATGAAACTGCCAGAGCAGCAGGGCACACTGTGTGCTTGGACCGAGTAACTAATGAGTCCAGGGTAAGCTAGATGACCTCTTTTGGAAATGAGTTTTGCCTTACAATTTTGTTCCTGAAATATGTGGCTAAAGGAAATGAGATTAAATGAAGCAACCAATCTCAGATTTGAGCCATCCAGAGGAAGGGGGGGGGGGGGAATTTTGAGTGACCTTGAGCCCACTCAATCACATAGATAGAATCCCTCGTTCTCACGATCTCTTCTATATTCATCCATCTGGCGCACTGTAAAACACCCCACAGTGCAAGAATTTTTTCTTTGTTATTAGTTCCATCCCCCCTTGACCAACTAAAACTATATGAGTGACCTGGATCCGAAACAATGTGGGAACCACATCCACATTCCCCTTTAGAAGAAGCTTCGCCGAAGAAACTTATTAGATTTAATGGTCTGATTTATTTATAGATGTGATTTTTGCTCTGTAGCTTAGGCCTCCTAGGCCCTGTCTCCAAATAAAAGGCCAAAATATTCATCCCTGTTTATCTCACATCTGAAGGGGATTAGTCAAATATTTTTTAATTTAAACACCTCCAAATCCCCCAGTAAATGAAGAAAGAAAGAGCATTATATTCTTTGAGAGACAAGATCCTTTGGGAAAGACATGCATCTATTGAGGAGTTATCTATGATGAATTGTATCTTGAAAAAACGTAATACCTCCTGCCAGGTAGATACAACAAATGGACATTGAAAGAAGAGGTGAGTAGTTTCTTCATTAGCTCCATCACATAATGAACACATGACAAGTCCCTCCAAACCTCTTTTTGTGAGATTCTCCCAAAGTAATAATCTTATTGTGGAGAAGTAACCACATGAAACATTTTAGCTTAAGGGGAACCTCTCATTTCAAAATTTTTATCACCCAAGAACCACCAATAGCATGCCTACGCCCCTGTGAGATATAACTATAAGTTTCCTTTGTTGAATTTTTCCACCTGTGATACACCTGCCCCATGTAAGGACATCTTCCTTCTCAGACAACTTTATGCCTACATTGGATAACTTGTGCCTATATCATTCCCACTCTAGCTCCTAGGCCGTCGACATCCCTAAATCTTGAGCATGAGACCATCTGGGTACAAAGAGCAAGGTAGCACGCTGGTAGGTAAGTTGATTCATGTATTGAAACCATGAATGATTTAAGAACAGGATGATTGGCTCTGATAATAAATGACAACCTTCCATACCTTTTATGGCATTGAGACTGATTGTAACTTTGTCCCCTCTACCAACCTCCCAACTATGATTGCCACAAATCCATTGCTCAATCAATAACATACTTCACCATACTTGTGAGGCGCTTTTCATTTCAGGTGCTGCAAATCTAATACATTCTTCAAGGTTTAAATTATTAAGGTATTTTTCCTTAATTGTTTTCTACCACAATCCCTCTCCTTTGAAAGCTCTCCACAAATTATTTGTCAACGAGGTTATCTTAAAGAGTTCAATATTTCTAATTCCAAAACCCCTTTCAAACTCACTCTTGGATATAGCCTCGAGGTGAACCAAATGGATTTTTTTTTGTTTTGCCATTGCCTTCCCAAAGGAAGTTTCAATTAAAGCACCAATTCTTTTGATTACAAATTTGGGCAATTTATATAGGTGCATCCAATAAACTAAAATGCCCTATAGGTTCGATTTAATCATGATCAATGGACCACCCATGGACAACCATCTGTGTTCCCATAGCACCAACTTCTTTTCGGACTTCTTAAGAAACCAATCCCAATCCTTACATTCATATTTGTTAGGCTTAAGGACAAAGCCCAAGTACCTGATACCTTCATCCATCAGCCACACCTCTACCTCAAACAACCTTGCTATCTCACAAATATCCCCTATTTCCTCCTTATCTACAACTAGTTCATATTTTTCTATTTTAATCATGATCAAGGGACCACCCATTGACAACCATCTGTGTTCCCATAGCGCCAACTTCTTTTCAAACTTCTTAAGAAGCCAATCCCAATCCTTACATTCATATTTTTTAGGCTTAAGGACAAAGCCCAAGTACCTGATACCTTCATCCATCAGCCACACCTCTACCTCAAACAACCTTGCTATCTCACAAATATCCCCCATTCTAATATTTTGGCAGCCCCTGTGAATAACACATCATCCACAAACATTAAGTGTGAAATGATTGTCTGATTTGTAACCCTACAACCAATGATTGAACCTTGTTCCTTGGCCTTGCGTATCCCTCTCCTCATGCCATCTATAACCAAAATAAATCACAGAGGTGAGAGCATGCACCCCTGTCAAAGGACCCTAGTTATCTTGAAGAAATTTGTTAGTAATCCATTAATAAGCACTGCCATGTTTGTTGATGTAACATGTGTGATGATCCAATCTATTTGATATCTAGGGGAACCAATTTTATGTAATATTAGCCTTAGAAAGTCTCAATTTTCATAGTCATATGCCTTTGTGAGGTCAATTTTCATAAGAAAAGCCTCCATCTTGTGAGCTTTGATTGAATGTAAGCACTCTTGTGAAATTTCCACCAAATCTTGTATTTTCTCGTCAGACAAAAAACCAAATTGTTTTGGCGAAATATATGTAGAGAGCATATGTTTCAGTCTGTTAGTGATGAGTTTGGAGACCATCTTATATACGGTATTACATAAACAAATTGGCCTACATTCCGAGAAAAAAACTGGAGCAGATAATTTAGGTATGAGGGTTAAGAATGTTGCATTGATAGACCCTGTAATATGGCATTGATGACTTGGTGATCTAGTGTTTGATCCATGGAAATCTCAAATGTCCATCTGCAACTAATGGGCTTTGCGGATTAGGAACTCAGGTACGGGATGGTTTGAATTCGATAGTAAAAAATTGGTTAATGTGGTTGGTAAGGTAATCTACCAATTTGCACATGTATTATGTGTGCATGACAAGTTGGCGTGTTGGAAGAAACATTATGTTGGAGTAGGATCATCTCTGTAATAGACTCGGGTTAAAGTTTCAAGTAATAAAGGATAATAAAGGAAAAATAGTACCAATGTAACAGGAAACGAATTCCAAGCTGAATGTTGGGAAAGAACTATCGTGGGCATCACTTTTGGTTTATTATGGATATGGTAATTGGAAAAGGAATTGGAAAAGGAAAAGAGGTAATAATTGACATTTATTTATGAAAATAAAGGAAAATAAGAGAAAAGTGAGGAGAAGAGACACAAATTTTCGTGCAAGAGAATTATAGGAAAATGAAGAATAAGGAGACATTAATGATAATAAGGCATCAGAGAATCAGTTCACAACTTTTGATCATTACATCTTTTGTCGGTTCAATTTCACTCTCTGCTTTCATTCTCTCTCATACACTCTTGCACACTTAGAATATTATTAGAGTATTTTGGCATTCTCTTGGATTTGGAGAAAGGAAAGCAAAGGAGGGCAAAGGAAAAATGAAGGAAATAAAGGAGAAGGTCGGATCAACAACTTCAGCAGGAGGATTTTGGAGGTAACAGGTTGCATGTGTGATTTTCTAGATGAGGTGTGAATGCATGGTACATTCATTTGTTTATTTGGTTTATTTGTTGTCACTGGCATGAGTTTTTTTTTTTTTTTTTTTTCTAGTTTGACAGTGGTTTCAGCATTGCCTTGCCATTTCCTAGATAGCCATGGTGTGATGGGATTCATTCTCGGTTGAGATTTGGTTTGTCGAAAGGTTTTGGAACCGAGTGAAGTGGTCTCAGGAAAATTTCCAAGGGTTGGGTGTGGAGATGGTTTTCTCCGTGATCCAGGTGGCTCCAGAAATGCCCAGAATTCAAAAGTGGCTTTGGAAAAGCTCAAAAATAAAAAATTCTAGATTGAAGTGAAACTAGGTTTAGATCGAATATCTCATTGCGAAATTTCTAATGGTGCAAACGACACCTTAATTTGAGTCTGTATGTTAAAGTCATGGTCAGTCAAAGTTTTGCTCAAACTAAGCCCATTGGCAGCCACTCACGAGGTATCAATTTGGCACTCCATAATGAAGGTTTCCGGTGGTCGAAAAATGAATTTGTTGCCTACTTAATTTGTCTAATGATCCCTAAAAATTTGATGATTGGTTTTTTTGAGGTTATTTTTTAAAAAACCAACATTGTAAAAAAAATATAAAAAAATAGGGGGCGAACCTATGTTTAAACAAAAATTACATATAATTTGGTTGGTAAGCGGTCAAACCCCGCCGACCGCAAACATACATACATACATACATACATACATACATACATACACACACACACACATATATATATATATATATATATATATATATATATATATATATATATATATATATATATATATATATATATATATATATATATATATATATCTATGTTTCATATAATGGCCAACGACCATATCAAAACTACCACACATAAATACAAGGGGTCGGTGGGAATCGAACCCGCCCAGTCAGTTTGTCCGGCCTGCACCATGGGTGGCCCCACTCAACAGTCACCAAAAAAAAATGCAGCAATACAAAACGAGTCACCAAGTGGGGAGGGCGTGGGGTTTGAACTCGGGCCTCCCACACCAAATTTAACCTCTTTACCAGCAACCCAAATTAGCACCTTGTAATTAATGCCCAAAATTTTTATATATACCCAATTTCATTACATTCACTCAGGGAAGGATAGAACAGAGCGCGCACACATATCGAGGGGAGGAAACCTGATCTGGAACACAAATCTAGGCCTTGACACAGGGAATATGAAGGGAATCTAAAATATTCCCTTAAGGCCAATTTTTTATAGAGCTAGAACTATACCAAATTTATACTCATTCTTCTCAGTTTTTCATAGGGAACACAATGGTGTAATAAAATTTGTTATATGAGCAGCAAATCTTCAATCAAAGTGCAGAGATGAATCTTTTTTGAATCATGAGGAATTTAAAATATTCCCTTGGGGCCAATCTTTCACAGTGACAAAATCATGTCAACTTTATAATCAATTGAACCAGAATTTCACCAGGAGTCTGATGGCGTAATCAATTTTCCAATCTGAGCAGCGAAATTTCAGTGAACTCGAAGAGAGGAATCTGTGTGGAATCATTAGAAATTTAAAAGATGCACTAAGGGTCGAATTTTTATAGTTTCAGAACCAGACTGACTTTATACTCAAATTACTCAGTTTTTCACAAGAAGCATAGTGGTGAACTCAGAATTGTCATTTGAGCAGCATAACTCCAATCAACCAGTAAGAAAGAATCTTTAGGGAATCATTGAGATTCTTGAGCGTTCATATTTTGACGGTGTCAGAAAGAGGTCGATTTTACAGTCATTCGACACGATTTTGCACTACGAATTCAACGGTGCAATCCATTTCTTCAGCAAAGTTCTACATTTTCAGGCCATCCCCAGAAGTGGAGGTATATGATGCAGTGATGCCATGTCTTTCTTTTTATTTGTTGAGATGATTATTTTGTTGTTGAGATCCCTTTTTACCATTCTGTTGGAGAATACTAGTATGCCACTTCATGTGAGAATTTAATATCTTGTTATGCTAAAGAAGGGACCATATGAGTGAGAGTTCCTATAGGAGAACGTCTCGTGGAGAGACATGTCACTCTAGTTGAGGGAGTTTATCCTTGTAATAGAAAAAAATACACCATGTAATCATCATCATCTTGCAACATTTAATGAAGCGACCTCCCCATTCTTGACACTAGGCCCGGAGGCGTAATCCACACTGGGTGAACTCCATTATCAACTTGTTTGTGTTCTTTGATTTGATGGTTTTCATTATGTTTTCCTCTTCTTTAAAGTAGCACATGTGATTTTTAGTACTCTTTCATATGCAATTATGCTAACATCACAAAAGTAAAATATTTTGGTTAATTCCAGTAGCTAAGAGATCCTTATCAAGTTTGGTATCAAAGCGGTCTTCTTTCTTATGCGAATTATGAGTGTGAATGATTGAACGTGCAACAAAAAATAAAATGGAGGATCACAGAGATCTCTACGAGGCATTCTGCAAGATGACCAACATGGTAGATTTAATGTATTCATATTATGAGGAGAAGATGGCAACAAAGGAACGGGAGAAAGAAAGAGAATATGACGATGCTCCATCTACCCCTCGAGTGAACATTATTCTTCTTCATTATCTTCTTATCATTCAAATGAGGAGATCAGTTAGAGCCTTCAAGGACATAATGTTGAATTGAGGAGACTTCTATGAGAAGAAAAAGAGGAGAGGCAGAGATTGCAACTTCAATTATGAGCCACGAAAGACGCCTTGGAAACGTTGAAGTGCAACGAAGCTTAGCGAAGCCATCATCATCTGCTTTAGAATCAACAACTGAGGTAAACGATGTTGATCGTTCTTTAGTTTCATTTTCACATGATGCTATTTCTATTGGAAGCCTTAAGGTACAAATTTCAGGAACTGGCCTGAGACTCCTTACTAAGGTGGGATACATCGAAGGAGAGTGCCCGAAGGTAGCAGAAGCTTCCAAGGCATTGTCGAAACCATCGAGGAAAAATGATGATTGGAACACATCACAATCTTCCCATGATAGTGCACATTGCAGAGGAAGAACTAAGGCAAGCTCGCATCACCAGGATTGCACCAAAGATAGCTAAGAGAGGTATAAAAATTCTCAGTATTCTAAAGTTCATTTTGATTACAATCATATTGCTAATGGTGAGCAGAAATCATGGTGTAGAAAACCATGTATTTTTTGTGTCTTGCATAACCACGTGGTTTCTAAGTGTTGTAAGAGAATGACAACAAGAAAGAGGACGAGATGTGAAAGGCCTTCTCCACACCAGGGAAGGAAGAAGGTTAAGCAGATTTGGAGGAAGAAGAGTTTTTCAATCATTGCAACATAGGTGGACATCAGAGAGCCACATGTTGGGAGTTCGATCCATAGCATCGTCTCAAGAAGGACAAAGTGCCTGTGCAAGAATCAACTGGTGAAACTTTTCGACAAGCGAATTAACAACAGAAAATGAACCATTCCCTTTGATGAGTGAGAGATGGTAGCTTGTCATGGCCACATTTTGTAAATCATGTGTTGCGATATAATTGTAAACATGATGATGTGTTTTCCATTGCTTATTGAAGCAACGATGATTTTTTTGGCCTTTGTTGATAGTTGGGGTATTGAATTCTATTATGATGTACACCTGACCAAAGAGCGTGTCTTATAAACTCTTGGCAAGTATGAGGATGTTTGAGTCATGTAATTGAACATGTAGTTTGCAAATACTATACTACAAGTTTGCACATGATGCAAGTGTCAGTTCATCACTTATGGCTCTGAAGAACAAGGGTGAAGGAGAAGGAATTGTGACCTGTCAAGACACTTGTTGTGTAAACAATATAACACAACAGTGGCATATTATGTTCATGTTTTTGGAGGACCAAAAACTCCTCAGTGGGGAGGAATGATCCAGGTGGCTCCAGAAATGCTCAGAATTCATAAGTGGCTTTGGAAAAGCTCAAACTAAAACTTGTTGGATTGAAGTGAAACTAGATTCAAATTGAATATCTCGTCGCAAGCTTTCCAACGACACAAGCAACACAATTTGAGTTTGTATGTGAAAGTTATGGCCAGTCAAATTTTTGGTCAAACTAATCCCATTGGTAGCCGCTAACGAGACAACAATTTGGCACTCCACGGTGACGGTTTCTGGTAGTTGGAAAAGGAGAATTTGTTGGCTACTTAATTTTTCTAATGACCCCTAACAATCTAATGGTTGGTTTTTTCGAGGTTATTATTATTATAAAAAAACAAAAATATAAAAAAATAAGGGGGCGGGCCACCACCTCTACCACCCATCCCCAACCCATGTTTAAACAAAAATTACATATAATTTGTTCAGTAGGTGGTCAAACCCTGTTGACCCCAAACATATATATATATATATATATATATGTGTGTGTGTGTGTGTGTGTGTGTGTGTGTGTGTGTGTGTGTGTGTGTTTCATATAATGGCCAACGATCACGCATAAATACAAGGGGCCGATGGGAATCGAAACCGCCCAACCCGCACCATAGGTGGCCCCACTCAACGGTCACCAAAAAAAATGCGGCAATACAAAACGAAACACCAATTAAGGAGGCCGCGGGATTGGAACTCGAACCTCCTACACCAAATTTAACCTCTCTACCAATGGCCCAAATTGGCGCCTTGTAATTATTGCCCAAAATTTTTATATATACCTAGTTTCATTACATTCACCTCGGGAAGAAATGGAGGATGCATGTATATCAAGGGCTAGAACCCTGATACAACACGCAAATTGAGGCAGTGGAACCCTGGCACAGGAAATGTAGGGAATCTAAAAGATTCCCTTAGGGCCATTTTTTCACAAAGCCAGAACTATGCCAACTTTATACTCATTCTTCTCAGTTTTTCATAGGGAACGTGATGGTGTAATCAGATTTTTCATATGAGCAACATATCTTCAGCCAACTTGCAAAGAGGAATCTTTTTGGAATCATGAGGAATCTAAAAGATTCCCTTGGGGCCAATTTTTCACAGTGACAAAATCATGTAAACTTTATACTCAAACGAACAAGAATTTCGCCAAGAGTCTGATGGCATGATTAGTTTTCCAATATGAGCAGTGAAATTTAATTGAAATCACAAAGAGGAATTTTTGTGGAATCATGAGGAATCTAAAAGATTCCCTAAGGGCCGATTTTTGACAGTATCATAACCAAGCCGACTTTATACTCAAATTACTCATTTTTTCGCAATAAGCATAGTGGTGAACTTAGAATTGTCATCTAAGAAGTAGAACTCCAGTTAACCAGCAGGAATGCATATTTAGGGAATCTTTAAGATTCTTGAGGGTTCATATTTGGATGATGTTAGAAATGGGTCAATTTTACAGTCATTTGACACAATTTTGTACCACAAATTAAATGGTGCATCCATTTCTTCAGTAGAGTTGTGCATTTTCAGGCCATCCCCAGAAGTAGAGGTATATGATGCAGAGATGCCATGTCTTTCTTTTGATTTGTTGAGATGATGATTTTTTTTGTTGAGATCCCTATTTACCATTCTTTTGGAGGATACCAGTATGCCACTTTATGTGAGAATTTAATATATTGTTATGCTAAAGGAGGGCCCATATAAGTGAGAGTTCCTGTAGGATAACGTCTCATGGAGAGACATGCCACTCTAGTTGAGGAAGTTTATCCTTGTAATGACAAATAGTACACCATATACTCATCATCATATTGTAGCATTTAATGAAGCGGCCTCCCCACTCTTGACACCGAGCATAGAGACGTAACCCACACTGGGTGAACTCCATTATCAACTTGTTTGTGTTCTTTGATTTGATGGCTGTCATTATGTTTTCCTCTTATTTAAATTATGCATATGTGGTTTTTCATACTCTTTCATATGAAATTATGCTAACATCACATAAGTAAAATATCTTAGTTAATTCTAGTAGTTGAGAAATCTACATCATTCTAGGAAGCCCTCGACAGGTGGGTGGAGACAGGAAAATTCCTCAAGTTTCGGTGAAGAAATTATGAGGCATCTAAGCTCGGTTTGGTTTTGTGATCTCAGGACAGGTTTAGGTGAGACCAGAGTAGCTTGAGGGTGGAGGTGGTTTAACCTATGGATTCCCTAATTGTTATGTCTTGGTTTATCCCATGAGATACCACACTCATGCTTGGAATATGGCATAGGAGTGATTAGCAGAAAGAAATATTTGGTTCAGCCTAATCTATGGTCAGGTGGTACGTGGAAGTCAATGAATTGGTTGGATTTTTCATAAGTTAGTAAGAGTTATTTTCTATTGTTATATATGATCACTTGTACTTGTTATTATGTTGATTTGATGGTTGATTTTTCATGGTTAATATTCTTGTTATATGCTGGTTATAAGCATGGTTCAATGATGTGCTCTAGCTATGGCTCTTGTTCATGATTTGATAGGTATTTGAATGGTTGATGAATAAATGGGCTAACAAGTGTTGTTGCAGCTACGTGAGAGGGAATTAGACCTTCTTAGTGATCCTCAGATGAAATTCAAAGATTTATGATCAAATATGCATTCATGACCTGTAGCTTACACATTTACCATATGTTTGACAAAATGTTTATCATGTTCTAGGCAATCTAGGTCAAGTTCTTGCTTCAAGTTTGAATTTTTGGCATTGTTATCACTTTAATTATGATTATGGAAAGTTACAGGTGGTTATGGGTAATGGTTTGGAGGCTAACCTAAAAAAGTGGCTCAAATATCGGAACCATAGGCACAAAACTAGAGGATTTAGGTCATAACCACATGGAAGCAGGCTTGTGCATGTGGTTGGGGCCTCATAACCACTCCCTTGCCTTGTTGTGCGTGTGATTGGGGGGTAGTCTTGTGAAAAGGAAGTTCCAGCTTAGGTTCTAGTCATCAAAGGTTGTGGACTGGCTTCTGGGTGATCTGTTATTCATGAGGGGTATCAATAAGTTTTTGGATTGTAGGCCCCACTTCCATAACTAGAGCTTGGAGGTCGGGTCATATCATAGTAGAAATCAACCTCACATTTACCCCTAGAGCTTGTAAAATTGGGTAAATGTTAGGAGGGGTGGTTACAAGGTCGTATCATAGTGGGTTTCATTCTCTTTGGGTGATATTTGATAACACAGGGTGGAATCAGAGCTTCCAAGTTCAAACGCTTGGACTAGATGGGCTAGATTTAGTTGTTATGCATGCATGTCAGTCGTATGCATGCATTGCAGTGGCTATGGTCATTATGTATATAGTCGATGTTACAGTTGAGTTATCATGCATGACGTCGATAGGTTGATACGTTGGTGTCATTATATATATATATATATATATATATATATATATATATATATATATATATATATATATAGATATATATATATATATATATATATATATATATATATATATATATATATATATATATATATATATATATATATATATATATATATATATGTATGTATGTATGTATATTGTGCTAATTTGGATTGATTTTTGCAGATGAGATAGTCTCCCCTGAACTTCATTAAGGTATGTTTGATTATATTTCTATTTGGTTTATCTAACATGTTATGTTTATAGGAAGAATAAGATCAAAGATGACGAGAAAAATGTTGAATTACAGTTCACGTGACTCTCCTTAATGATTAGCTGAGTAGCAAGGAGATGAGTTCTCTCCTGATATAACAGATACATTGAAAAGATTGAAGGCAGAGATCACAAGTTTCAAGGAAAATAATGATAGGATAATTGAGTCACATGAAAGGCTTGCCAGAGCTCTAGAAAATAAGTTTGAGGTTAATGTAGTGATTCTTCAGAGCCTATCATATTTTCTAAGATAGGGACAACCACATATCAATCATAGACAAGAGGAAAGGACTAATGGGCCATATGGTAGAAGGTCTTGATTAGGATACAAGTTGGACAGGGATGACATAGTCAGAGGAGGTAGATGGTTGGATACACCTCACACGAGAGGTAGTGCTTATGGGTTCTATTATAGTTCTGATTTAAAGAGACATCATTGTCATCACTGCCATCATCCTTATAGGAGGAGTGAGAAGTAGTACTTTCCAGATAAGTTCAAGAAAGCCAAGCCTCCTACATTTTATGGAGAGATGAAGAAACCGGAAGATGCAGAAGCATGGATTCTTGGGATGAATAAGTTCTTCGAATTGTATGATTATACAGAATATATGAAAGCCAGAATAACTATTTTCAGTCTCAAGGGAAAAGAAGATATTTGGTGGGAATATGTGAAGTGTGTAAGAGGCATCAAGATAGAGGAGTTGAGTTGTAATGATTTTAAAAGACTCTTTAGGATGAAGTACTTTTTTGAGAGATACTCTAATGGAAAGGCTAAGAAATTCTATGAGCTAAAGATGGGATCTATGATAGATGTATAATACACGACTAAGTTTTTGAAGTTGTTGAGGTATGTGCCTTACCTAAAGGATGATAGGACTAAGGTTCAAAGGTTCATCAATGGATTTTCGTTAGCATTCAAGGATCATATTTAGTATGATGAGTCTCGGTCATTAGAGGAAGTCATTGGGAAATTGAAGCATTGCTATGAGCAGTCAAAGTGTAAGTTTGAGCTTAAGCGTGATTGAAAAGGGAATGAAAAGGCTAAAGGAAAATGGACTCAGAAGTGGGGAAGACATTAGGATACAGGTGAGAAAGAAAATGTGGCTCCTTACAAGAAGTTTAGTGCAACTAAGAAGGGACATGGATTTCAGCCTAAAGAGTAGCAGAATAAATGTAGTGGCAAATAATCATTGCAGTGTTGGATTTGTGGAAAATATCATCGCAAGAAGGATTGTTCGTTGTAACAAAGTGGAAAACCTTAGATCTACAGTGCTTAGGAGATGCAGATAGTTGGGGATGTTGGTCATATCATTCCTTGGATCTATGCAACACTTGATAACAAGAAGGCAGATCATCAGGCATCCATTATTGAGATGGAAGGTAAGCTCTATGATTGAGTTGTTTCCATTTTGATTGATCTTAGATCTAATTATAGTTATGTTAGTCCTGAACTGGTGGATAAGCGTGGCTTGAATAAATAAGTGCATGCAGATTCTTGGTTGGTGCAGTTGGCTACAAGGACCAAGAAAAGAGTTCATGATCATTGTGTGGGATCTTGTGCAGTTGAGCTGAATAGTATACCTATATCAACACATCTAAATGTGCTTCCATTAGGTTCATATAGCATGCCTTTGGGTATGGATTGGTTGTTTACTCATAGGATCAAGGTATATTTTTATGATAAGGCTATTGAGTGCTTGGATGATGATGGAGAGAATAGAATCTCATAGGGAAAGAAGAAGCTTACATCGTTGAGAATGGTTACAACTATGCAGGGTAAGCGCAGTTGTAAAAAATGTATATTATTTTTAGTGCATGTTTCCTGTGAAAAAAGGAAGGACGTGGAGGATGAGGAAGTCCTGAAGAGGTATTATATTTTACAATAGTTTCAGGATGTTTCCTACAGATATTTCGAAGTTACTGCCTCATAGGGAAGTGGATTTTTCTATTGAGTTGGTACTAGAAGTAACACCAGCATCAAAGCCACCTTACAGTATGAGCACTCTGGAGTTGGTAGAATTGAAGTTGCAACTTAAGGAAATGCTTGATAAAGGATACATAAGGCCAAGTGTGTCACCTTGGGGTGCACCAGTGTTGTTTGCAAAGAAGAAGGATGGTACTCTTAGGTTGTGCATTCACTACAGGAAGTTGAACAAGATGCATATTAAGAATACGTATCATTTTCCTCATATTGATGATACTTTTGATCAATTGAAGGGAGCAACAACATTCTCAAAGATTCACTTGAGATCAAGATATCATCAGGTGTGCATCAAAGAATAAGATATATGCAAGACTGCATTCTGCACTAGGTATGTGCATTATGAGTTTGTGGTAGTTCATTTTGGTCTTATTAATGCTCCATCCACTTACATGTGTTTGATGAACAATGTGTTGCACCCTTATCTGGAAAAGTTTGTGATAGTATTCATTGATGATATATTGATATATTCTAAGAATGAGGAAGAACATGCAGAGCATCTGGCAACAATATTGATATTGCTGAGAGAGAATTATTTGTTTGCCAAGATCAACAAGTGTAGTTTCTTTCAAAATAAAGGTCATTACTTGGGACATGTTGTTTCCAAGGAAGGGATAGTAGTGGACCCAGAAAATATTAAAGCTACCATGGAGTGGCCAACTCATAGGAATGTGGATGAGGTCAGACCATTCATGGGACTAGTAGGGTATTACAGGAGGTTCATCAAGAACTTCTCACAAATTTCCTATCATATTATCTCTTTGCAGAGGAAAGGAAAGAATTTTGAATGGACTGAGGAATATGCATATAGTTTTGAACATTTGAAGAATTTGCTTACGAATTCTCGAGTCTTAAAGATTGCATATCTTAATTAGGGGTTCATGGTATGTATAGATTCTTGTAAGAAAGGACTTGGAGTCCTAATGTAAGAAGGAATGGTGGCATGCTATGAGTCAAGGAAGTCACAAGCATAACTATGTGACTCATGATATTTAGTTGGTAGGTATCATTCATGCCTTGAAGATGTGGAGGCATTATCTTCTTGGCAAGATGTTTATTCTGATGAGCAATCATAGTGGAATAAGGTACTTCTTTGACCAACCCAATCTAAATTCCAGGAAATATAGATGGTTGGATACCCTCAGTAAGTTTGACTTCGATATCAGATACATCAAGGGAAAGGAGAATAGGGTTTCATATGCTCTTAGTAGGAGAGTGTAGGTGAATCACATTTCAGTTGTGAGCTCTTATGGGATATATTTACAAGAGTGAATCTTGCAAGTAGGGTAGCATGATGACATGTATCAACAACTAAAGCACATGTTACAGTAGTAAGGTGAAGGTGATATGGATGAGGAGTATTACCTCATGGTAGATGGCTTAGTCAGATTTAGGAACAGGATTTATGTGTCGGATAACAATGAGCTCAAGAATCTTATTTTGAGGGAGTTTCATGTTAAGTCATATTCAGGTCACCCAGGATATCATAAGACTTTGACAGTTGTTAAGAAGTTATATTGTTGGACGAACTTGAAAAAATAGGTGGATGAGTTTGTTGTGAGATGTTTGGACTATCAGCAGGTGAAAGTAGGGTGTAAGCAACCATATGGTTTATTACAACCGATTCTAATTCTAGAATCAAAATGGGAGGTCATTTCCACGGACTTCATTACAAGTTTTCCGAGGACATCCAGACAGCATGATTCCATCATGGTTGTGGTTGACAGGTTAAGTAAGGTAGCTCACTTCATTGCAGTTAAGTCTACTAATTAAGCTAGTGAGGCAGCTCATATTTTCATCAGGGAGATAATGAGGTTACATGGTGTTCCAAAGAAGATCATATCGTACAAAGATGCCAAGTTCACTTCCATTTTTGGAAGGAGTTGTTTGTAGGCTTGGGGATAGAGTTGGCTTTCAGTATAACTTATCATTCACATATAGATTGATAGACATAGAGGGTTAACAAGATTCTTGAGGATATGTTGAGGATGCATGTCATGCGTCAACAATGAAAGTGGGAGGAGTAACTTCCACTAGTGGAGTTTTCTGACAATAATGGGTATCATGAATCCTTGAGGATGAGTCCATTTGAGGTTCTTTAAGAGTTAATTTTTAATACTCCTATCAGTTGGAGTGATCTAGTGAACATGGTGTTGATTGGACCAAACATGTTGGTAGAGATGGAACAAGAGATGCAGGTTATCAGAAGGAATTTAAAGAAAACACATGACAAGCAGAAGAGTTATGCAGATCAACACATGGTATTTAAGGAGTTTCAGGTTGGGGAGCATGTGTACTTGCACGTCAAACCCAAGAGGATCTCCTTGAGGATTGGATCATGTGCCAAGTTGGCACCTCAATATTGTGGGCCTTTTGAGATCCTTGAGATGATTGGACCAGTGGCCTACAAACTTGCACTACCGACAATAGTGAAAGTATATGATGTTTTCCATGTTTCATTAATTAAGAGATATGTGTAGGAGGTTTATCATGTGATTCATTGGTCTATATTGATGGTGGTACTAGAGGGAAAATTCTAGCTAGAACCTTAGTACATATTGCATCGGAAACAACTCATGCTTCAGAACTGAGAAATAGAGCAAGTTAAAGTTCAGTGGAAGCACTTTGGACCCAAAGAAGCTACATGGGAGATGGTTGATCAAATATGGGCTTTTTACCCTTCATTATTTTTCGGTTCAAGAAAATGTGTTTTTGGTATATGTGTGTGTGTATATTATTGTAAATACCACAATGAGTTGTGTTGTAAAGCTCCAATAAGCGGTATGGTTGTTTTGATTTTCAACAAGATGTCATTGTAAATATTGTATCGATCTATGTCATAAAGATCCATATGTATTATGTTTTAATTTCAGTGGTTTGTTGGTCATAGGTGTCATTGAACACCGAGGACAGTGTTCCCCTAAGGGGGAGGGGTTTGTAACAACCTTGATTTAAAGTTCCTTGTAATAAAGGATAATAAAGGAAAAATAAGACCAAGGTCACGAGACATGTATTCCAAGCTGAATGTTGGGCAAGCATTATAGTTGGCATCACTTTTGGCTTATTATGGCTATGGAAATTGGCAAAGGCAAATAGGCAATAATTAGCATTTATTTATGAAAATAAAGGAAAATGGGAGAAAATGGAGGTGGAGAGACAAAAATTTGCATGAAAGGGAAATTATAGGAAAATGAATAAAAAGGAAACTTCAATGATAAAAAGGCATAAAAAAAATCAGTTCACAACTTCTGGTCATTACAACTTTTGTCAGTTTAATTTGGCTCTCTCCTTTCATTCTCTCTCTCATACACTCTTGCACATTCAGAGTATTCTTGGAGCATTTTGGCATTCTCTTAGATTTGTAGAAAGGAAAGAAAAGGAAAGAAAAGGAGTGAAAAGGAAAGTGAAGGAAAGCAAGGAGAAGGTTGGATCAACAACATCAGCAGGAGGATTTTGTAGCATCATGCATGTGTGATTTCCTAGTTGCGGTGTAAATACAAGGCACATGCATTTATTTATTTACTATCATTGGCATGGGTTTTTTTGGTTTTAGAGTGGTTTAAACCTTGCCTTTCCATTTCCTCGACAACCATGGTGTGATGGGATTCACTCTCAGTTGAGCTTTGGATTGCGAAAGGTTTTGGAATCAGGTGAGGTGGTATTAGGAAATTTCCCAAGGGTTGGTGGTGGAGATGGTTTTCTCTAGGAAGCCCTCGATAGGTGGGTGGAGACAAGAAAATTCCTCAAGGTATGCTGAAGAAATTTTGATGCATCTAAGATTGGTTTGGTTTTGTGATCTCGAGACTAGTTTAGGTGAGATCACGACAACTTGAGGGTGGAGGTAGTTTAACCTCTAGATTCCCTGGTTGTTATGTCTTGGTTTATCTCATAAGAGCCCACGTTCATGCTTGGAATATAGCACGGGGGTGATTGACTGAAAGAAAGATTTGGTTTAGCCTAATCTATGATCGGGTGATACATGAAAGTCCCTGACTTGGTTGGATTTTCCATAAGTTAATAAGAGCTATTTTCCTATTGTTATCTATGAGAGCTTGTACTTGTTATTATGTAGATTTTATGGCTGACTTGTCATGGTTAATACTCTGGTTATATGCTAGTATAAGTATGGTTTTATGATGTTCTCTAGCTATGACTCTTGTTCATGATTTGATAAGTATTTGAGTGGTTGATGAATAAATGGGCTAACAAGTGTTGTTGCAACTACTTGAGAGGGCATTAGACCTTCTTGGTGATCCTTACATGAAGTTCAAAGATTTATGATCAAATATGCATTCATGACCTGTAGCCCACACGTTTTCCATATGTTTGACGAAATGTTGATCATGTTCTAGGCAGTATAGGTCAAGTTCTTGCTTCAAGCTTGAATTTTTGGCATTTTTATCACTTTAATTATGATTATGGAAAGTTATAGATAATTATGGGCAATGGTCTAGAGGCTATCCTGAAAAAGTGGCTTAGATATCATAACCACAGGGAGAAAATAGGAGGATTTAGGTCATATCTGCATGGAAGCAAGCTTGTGTGTGTGGTTTGGGGTTAGGCTTGTGAAAAGATAGATCCAACTCAGGATCTGGTCATCGGAGGTTGTGGATTGACTTCTGGGTGATATAATGTTCCTTAGGAGTATCAATAAGTTTTCAGATTGTAGGTCCCACTGGAACTTGGAGGTTGGGTCATGTCATATAATAACTCAACCTCACATTTACAGTGAGAGCTTGTAAAAACGGGTAAATGTTGGGAGGGGTAGTTACAATCTGATAAATCCTAGATTTTTTTGAAAGTCGTAAGATAACTTCTATTTTGGACCTATCTCTCTCCCACATTTCTTAGGGTCCTTTTTGATTGACTGATTTTGGTGGCATCCCTTGCCATTGGTGTTGCGTATATGTGACTATTCGACAAAGTTTGGTCGAGGCCCCATATTCTGGACAATTTTCCCAAATTATCTAAATCTTTGGGTGTATACTTTTTTGGATCACTCTCAGGGTTGCAGTACGAGAAGGTTTTAAAGCTGAGGTTTGGCTATCAGTTGATTAAGTGGGAAGCAAAACTAGGCGTTTTTGGGTAGGAGAAGAAGCCAAATTTCAAATTTTCTTGCTGTAATGAGGATGAACCCTCTCTTGGCTGACATGGCTTGAAGGTGTTATTGTAGCGTTTGCACAATATAATTCCATGCGGATAAATGTCTCACATATTTTATGCCATAATTTATGGATGTAGCTGCAATATTCAAGCATGATTTTTAGATATTAGTGTAGTGATTTTTCGTTCATAAGATTTGTAGGAAAACCATCCAAAAATAAAATCCTTGACAATAGCTCATACTTAGGTATATAACATATTTACAATCAATTACTTCCCACCATAATTTAAGCAACCTTTTGCATAAAAGATGGATAGGAATAAGACATAAATAAATATACTTACTTCCCACCTTTATTTATGGGTTTCTCTACACTTATGTAGGAGTAAAATTATAAATAGGCAGCAGTTACTACCCACCAAAATTTATGTTGGTCTTGTGCGAGTAACAAACTAATTTTTCCACTTCAATTCTAAATTTATTAATTCCTACTAAAGTGAGATTATAGGATTTGATTTTCCTTTTGACCTATTAATTTAGCATTGAACAATGTAGGTTATATTTTTTGATGCAAAAGCATAATTTTTAACTTTAGTGGCATGGACTAAGCTGGATTGTTTCTCTTGTTTAAATTTATTTTAATGTGATATGTATATTACGATTTTTTCTTGTAAATTATTTTTTCTTATAAAAACATTGTTTGTAATTTTGCATTTTTCTAATTAAGTTGACATTATGTTTTGTTATTATTATTTTTCGATCCAATGCTTTTATTTCATGGATCCTATAATATCTCTCCTATATTAAGTTGACATTTAAATGTTTACACTCATTTAAACCACTACAACATCTCCCTCACATGTTTACACTCACAAACACTACAAAAAAAATGTGTAATATCATTGTTATAAATTAGTATTATTTTTTTGGCATATAATTTTTAATGAAATTGTAAATTTGGACAACATTTACATGTTTACACCCATTTACAACCACTACAACACCTCCCCCATATTGAGAAGTAAAAAAATGTGTAATATCATTGTTATAATTTTTATTTTTATTTTTTTATTTTTTTTATGGCATATAATTTTTAGTGAAATTGTAATTTTTTGTTATTAGGCACATAAGCCTCTCTATTTTGGAATAGGGCTTCTCCAATGAATTATCATAAAGGAATAAGCTTCTTTGAATGAATTATTATAGAATATCTATAGTAGTATACACCAATTAATGGTTGAGATTTATCTCCAAAGTAGTTATGTTCTTTTTATCCTTTTAATTAAAATAGTTAATTTAAAAAAAGTCATATGAACAAGTGTCATATGGAGCCATTTATGTTTTTCTGGGCATGTGGTATTGCTAAACCATGACATTATAACAAAGCCTATTATTGGGCTAAGAGGTGCTAGTATGAGGACGATGTGCAATTCTTTTTAAAAATAAAAATAAAATATTCTTTACATAAAAAACATTACTAGCTAAAATAAAAATGAATATGCATACCTGGTTATTTTAATTAAAAGTATTATAAAACATTAATAACCCCACTCTTATAGTGCTCACTCAATTTAGTCAAGGAGATGTGGTAAAAACATTTCACTTTCACTCTCAACCATAAATAAAATATTTCAATATCATGAAATCTTATATTTTCAGTTTTAAGTATGCTAGGAAGACACGGTTAATCATTATCTTAAAAATAAAAATAAAAATAAATAAATACGAGACTTAAATAAACTATTTGAACATCCATGTTAATTGAATAAATTATTTAAGTAAAAATATTCAATTATTTCTTAATAAGAGTAATATAAGATCTAAAAATAATTAATAATAATAAAAAAATCAATGTAAATGATATCTAAAATATTTTAATATGTTGAATTAAGTAATATTGAAGTATATTTAAAAATATATTAATAAAAAAAGCATTTTAATGTAAAAATGTTGTTTACAAATAAAATGTTTCAATGCCTATGTTAAGTGAAATATTTCAATGTTATATATGTGTGTGCATAAAAATAAGTAATTGAAAAAAATAAATTCTTGTCATTAAAACATTTCAAGTAGTCTCACTATCCATCTTAAACAAGGATGTAGTAAACCCGGAGAGAATAAAATCTTTAAAGGTGCAAACAACTTTTCAAAATTTTCATTTTAAAAGAGGTTTGCAACTCAAAAGATTTGACCCCTCTCCATGCTTGCTAGATCTGCGATTAAGATGAATCTATTATAGTAGATTAAGAATATCCATGCTAGAGAATCTTGTATTTTTTTAATGTATATATGTTTAACTTATATATTAATTTTTTTATAATAAATAAAATACTAATAATAATTTAAAATAAGTTATAATTTTTTATTTAAGACTTTTGTGATCTATATTGTTTTTTTGGCTTTAGGAATAATCACATCATCAATATTCCTTGGTCTAAGTTTCGAACCCTCTAATGTTGGTCTTGATGATGGACCACATTAGAGGGTTCAAAACATAGACCAACAAATACAAAGGGTTCGAAACTTTGACCAACTAATAGTAATGATGTGATTATTCCGAAAGCTAATTTCAAAGAAATTAAAATTTATTTAGTTTGTATGTTTTTTTTTTAAATTTTAAAAATGTGAATTGTATAATAAAATAAGTGATTTGATATTCTTATAAATTAATATCTATTTATTAATCAATTAATTTATATAATTAAATTAATGTGTATTTATAAATTTTAAATATGTATATAAATTTAATACAATGTAAACTATATAATTTAAATTTGTAAATTTATCGATTTCAAATAAAATGAACCAAATTAAAGGAAAAAAATAAAAATAAACTTAGAGCCACTTAAACAACCTCTAAGAAATAAATATATTAAAATAAACTTTACATGACTATGAGATTATATGAATGAAAACATGAAATATTCTGAGAAATAAATATATTAAAATAAACTTTACATGACTATGAGATTATAGGAATAAAAGCATGAAATATCGTGGTGTGGTAGGCCCACTCCGTTTGTGAAATCATTACATTAATAGTACTAAATAGGACATATTCTCTGAATTAAAACATTAAATGTTGTGGTGCAGTGACCCTAATCTGTTTGCAAGGCCAAAGGTTATATATCACATTTTTGGTGAATACTAAAGAGTATTGAACGTTGCTAACCCAACACTGTATATACACCCTAGTAACACTGTATATACACCGTAGTGTAGTAACGTTAATATTGGTGGCTAAGCTTTGCCTTGGTGGGTGGAGCAGCTGGGTGCGTATAAAGTTGTACGGTTGTACGATTTAGTCAAGGTCTAAATTGAATTGTTAATAGGTAGTACGGGGAACCTCTGTCGGTGTTAAAATTAAAAATAAAAATAAATCAGTGTTATTCTTTCTTCAGTATTATAAGTAATAAAAAATATAAGGTTGTTCTTGCTTCCGAATTAATTAATGCAGAAATGATTATCCATAGAAAAACCATACTTCGAATACGCCACGGTATTGCAGAACGATTCAACCCTGTGGTTCTCCCAGAGCTAGCGTGGATAGGCAGGGCGACTCTGGACACGGGATTGAAACAATACCTATCAGTCTGATCACGTAACCAACGATAACTACAAGTCTAATTTAGTTCAAAACACTTCGAATGGAATACATCGACTTCGCGTGTGCTATACCTGTATCTGCAACCACACGCATGTGGCTGAACTGAACATGGAAAAAACAAATAAAAATGGTCTATCCAAAAGGGACGAATATTCTTGGCATATATACCCATCTAGGTTGTTCTACTTTTAAATGCAACGGGGATTATTCACGCATTCGAATACGTTCCCATCTGAAACACTCTGCGCACAAGCTTCCTCGGCTCGACATACTTATAAACAAACTCGCGCCTACACTTGTTTCACATATGAGGAAGCGAGCATTCTTAAGAGTTTCATACTGAAATCTGCTGTCTCTGATTTATACATACGTTCTTGTAGATTGCAGCTACAGGATTGAAGATGGCAATACCCGGACCCATCAAAACTATTGTGATCCTCGTCCAGGAGAATCGATCGTTCGACCACATGCTCGGATGGATGAAGGAGCTGAATCCAGAGATAAATGGCGTAACAGGGGAGGAATGGAACCCTATCTCCACAACAGATCCCAACTCTGCTAAAGTGTTTTTCCAAAATAAAGCCGAATATGTCGATCCAGATCCTGGTCATTCATACCAAGCCATTAGAGAACAGGTTTTTGGAAATTCCACCAACACCTCTGCGGATCCTCCTCCCATGAACGGATTCGCCCAACAGGCCGAGAGTACTGAGAAGGGTATGTCTGCAACCGTCATGAATGGTTTCAGACCTCAAGCGCTTCCTGTTTATGAAGCTCTTGTAAGCGAATACGCACTCTTTGACAGGTGGTTTGCTTCGGTCCCCGCCTCCACACAACCCAACAGACTCTATGTTCATTCTGCGACTTCCCATGGAGCCACCAGCAACGATTCACTAAAGCTGATCGAGGGATATCCTCAAAAGACCATCTTCGAATCCATCGCCGAATCCGGACTCGACTTCGGTATTTACTATCAGTATCCTCCCAGCACTTTGTTCTACAGAAATCTTAGAAAGCTCAAGTATATCATCAAGTTTCACCAATATGATCTCCACTTCAAATCCGATGCCAAGAAAGGGAAGCTCCCCAATTATGTGGTCATCGAGCAACGTTACTTCGATCTCAAGCTTTTGCCTGGAAATGATGACCATCCGTCCAAAGATGTTGGTGAAGGGCAGAAGTTTGTGAAAGAGGTGTACGAGGTTCTGAGATCGAGTCCCCAGTGGAACGAGATGTTGTTCATTATTACATACGATGAGCACGGGGGTTTCTACGATCATGTGCCCACGCCTGTGAGGGATGTCCCCTCTCCTGATGGTATAGTTGGCCCCAAGCCCTATTACTTCGAATTCAACAGATTGGGCGTCCGTGTACCGACTATCATGATTTCTCCCTGGATTAACAAAGGGACAGGTACGCTAATTTTCTTTTAATTTAGATTCCCCCTTGGGGGTACAGCCTGACAATAATTGAAGAATTCTCACAGGAGAAAGACCATTGCTTAATTCTTATTAAATGAAGAAAGCGTTCCTTTTCCTTTTCTGGTATAAAGAGCGATTGCAATAAATGTGAAGATTTAATGAGTTGGATTAATTAATTTTGCAGTGGTGCATGGGCCAAATGGACCATATCCTTCATCCGAGTTTGAGCATTCGTCCATCCCTGCAACTGTTAAGAAGATCTTCAATCTGAAATCAGAATTCCTGACGAAGAGGGACGCTTGGGCCGGCACTTTTGAAAGCGTTTTACAACTTCGGGACAGCCCACGAACAGACTGCCCGGGTATCTACCTATCTATCTGCCATAAGAATTAAAGATGAAGCGGCCCTATAGCCTGGTAGATTACGCTTCGATTTCAAATCGGATAGTTATGCTTTAATTTCTAATTGAATTGTTATTTTTGTGATCAGATGAGTTGCCCATACCGCCCCAGCTGAGACATACGGAAGCAAAGGAAGATGCGGCTTTACACGATTTTCAGACGGAATTGGTGCTGCTAGCAGCTTCATTGAACGGAGATCACGCTTTGGATATCTATCCAGATGAACTCCCGAAGAAGATGAACGTGGGAGAAGCGTGCGCATATGCTGAGCGTGGGGTAAAACGTTTTCTTGAAGCGTGTGAGACCGCCATTAGAAACGGTGAAGATCCGGAAACGATTGTGAAGGTTCCTTGTGAAACACCCCCTTCTCGTTCCCGAATTCGACAGTTTTTGGCGAATCTTGGATCCTGCCTCGTTTGCAAATCTGGCTAGTTACTGGAGTGTATTTTTGAAGTACGTTGTGCAGCTTATTTTTTGAAGGAGTCAGTGTATTCGCTGGCCGTAACTTTGAATTATTCGTCAGGTGTAACTTAATATTTCTGGTCCGGTGTCGTGCCAGACTCGAATATTCCTTCAGTTGAGGAATGTTTCTTATTATTTCTGGTCCGGTGTCGTGCCGGACTCGAATATTCCTTCAGTTGTGGATGTTCCCTCGGAGTGAAAACTGAGGGTCTTAGACTCTTAGATGATATTTAGTTGTTTGTACCCGATTTATTATGTGCTTGTATCTTGGAATAGTAATTGGAACATTTTGATTTAATGGTAATTAATCAATAAATTTGTTTGTACCCGATTTATTATGTGCTTATATTTTGGAATAATAGTTCGAACATTTTGATTTAATGGTAATTAATTAATAAATGGATGGATGGTAGAGATTTTGAATATTTTTCATAATAATTATAAATTAAAGAGTAAGATTTATTTCAAAAAAATAGAGTTATTTTTAAATTAATTAATTAAAAAATTATGGATAAATTATGATATTATAATAAAGTGAGAATGAATTTTCATGACTAAAGATCTTATATGTATAATCTTGTTATATATATATATATATATAGACATATTCTAATTTGATGAAATGACTTTTTTCACGATAATTTTTCTAGTTAATTTTAACCAAAATCTCGTAGAGATTTTAAAAAACTTGAGTTTAAGTTATTTAATTATTTTTTCTTGTTAATTTTAATCAAAATCTCGTAGAGATTCTAAAAAACTTGAGTTTAAGTTATTTAATCTATAAAATTCGAGTTTCTCATAGGGTTTTCAGGGTGCTGAATCCATATATGGATTTAAAAATGCATTTTAAGAAATAAAAAATCACGTTCTTGCTTGAAATTCTTTTGCCAGATTAATGATTAAATTAGTGATATCATCCCACTAATTTGGTTAATTAATTTATTTATTTTTCTTAATTCTTGGCAATGTGATATGTATCATGAGCTTCTTCACATTTAGTAATTATGCCAAGAGGTGCTCTACAACCCAGTTCTAGAGGTTGGAGATGTTGTCACTTAATATTACATTAAAAAACTTAAAAAATATATGTATGTTAAAATAAAGAATAATATTGAATATGTTGGTTTAATTAAAAAATTTAACAAACACAACATATACACAATAATATTATTGATCACAAAAGGAAATAAAGCATAGAAAAATTTGTAATGTTCCCAGAATTACCACTGTAAGAAAACAAAGTGGATAATATCGTTATTTTCTGTTTGGATTAATAATATTGTTAATTTCTGAAGTTAGAAAATGATTGAGTAATAACATATTTGTAACTCCTCATAAAGAAGTTGGAAAGAGGCAGTTGCCGGTAAAAACCCTAACTGCCTCCCCTAACTGAAAACACTCCAAGGAAAAGGGGGTGAGGGGAGGAAAAAACCGTGCTGTAGAGACATACGAGAAAAAAAAAATTAAAAAAAACAATGCTAAGTCTGGTGATGACTAGATAGCATTAGCATTGTGTGCGAAACTCACTGAAGACAGTGGTCTTCCAAGCAGGCTTGGGGGAGATTTGGTCTTGAAGACGAATCTCATGGTCGGGAGGATGACAAGCAGAGGTTGAAAAGGTGACTGAGATCATTGGGATCTATTGCTCAAGAAATATAGGTAAATAATCTGAATTTTCATTGTCAGTAGGGTTTATAATTCTATATGGAATGGATACCTTTTATTCCGAAATCCATTATTTTAGAAGTACTATAAAATTAACTGGATAGCACAATTAATTTATTTATTGTGAACGAAACAGTAGAGAAGGACAAACTGACCAGAATAGGTTAGTTTTGTCCGATTGACACTAACTTTAGGGTAGTGTCTGCGCAAGCAGTTACATATTGTTATCAGATTAGTGGAGAGATATGTTCAAACTGGTAGAAGACCTTTAAGAGTTCTGTGTAAATAGATACATGTACAAGCCTAACTTAAGAATCCTGAGTAATATAAGAGCATGCATAAACTTAATTTAAGGAATTCTGTGTAAAATAAGAACCAGTATAACTTAAGAACCCATGTAAATTCCGAACCTATGTGTAGCTTTCAGCAAGCTCAATCCAGAAACAGGGAACGAGCTACCGAAAACTGTAACAGGGCCTACTCCTATAGTCGAATGGGAGGTGAAACTACAGGCCGAGACCATGAAATTAGTAGTCTAGACCCTGTAGAGCCTTCCTAGAATACGAGATCCTAAATAGCAAATATTATCAGTGTTTACGCCCACCCTAGATTCTTGTAGCTTCAAGAATCATGACCATGGCGGAGGAGACCTGGTACTCTATTTATTTTCGCAAAAAGATTAAATGAAACCAAAACTTAAGACTCAAAACTGCTACATCAGATTTAACTTGAATATTTAAAATGGCGGACAAATGCACTCAGAACAATCTAAATTCCATGTAAAATTGTACAGACGAATTGGGAAATTAGCAGAGCCGTTAACATAACTGGAAAAGAGCATATATGCACTCAGAACAAACAATTCCCATGAAAACTGTACAGTCGAACTGGAAAAATAGCAGTGTCGTTAACATAACCGAATAGAGCATATGTATTTACTAGCCATGAAAAGAAAAAAAAAACGATTATACAAACATATTCCCAAGAAAATTACATCCGCCAATGAGTCAGCATCATGGAAAAAACTTAAATGATTTATGTTCTTAAATACAACACATAACAAGTCATGACCTAAGTTAAAAGTTGAACAAATCTACAGCGCAGCCTTAGATACAGGGCCGTAGCCTTCATTATCCTTAGACAGACTCGAATTTAAATATGTTCTCAACTTTACCAAAAGAAAAGACCTCCACCGAGTAACAAGAGAACTGTGAGTAACTTGACATGGAAATTCCATTTAGTACCAGGTTAGAAGCCAGAACTAGCTCCTCTGGAATGATTGAACCTAGAACCACAAGCTTGAGCCCGAGGAACTTTCTCTTCACGGTCTAAAACCCAGACAGGGATGCCAAAGAGCTTAACCGGAATCCTTCGAACTCTCGAGACAGGTAATAAAGCCGCTCCACCTTTATTACAGTTCGTGATCCGCAGTTCCACTTCCACCATACCTGTAGAGGGTTGCGAGTCAGATGCAACATTAAACAAGCTTGAAATCAATTAAAACATAGTGGAGAACACAAGGAGGAACTCTCACCTGGTAACCGGATTGTTATCGCAAATTCTATGGACAAGAAACCCCTCGGCCGCTTCTGAGACATGCCAAGTGCATTGTGTTCAAAGCCTACAGGCCAAGCAACCCACAAGAGGAGAAGGAGAGCCGAGCATGGTGCCAAGGGAGAAGGACGCAAATGAAATGCATAACCCAACAAGAGAGACAGAAAAGCCTTCTGGATAGCACCCAACTGTGAGATTGAAAACCCATAACCACCATCGTTGATGCGACGAAGGATCCCGAGGAGTCCTGACACGGCTGCAATGCCAATCAATTCGACAGAGCAGAGTATTAATTGCCAAAATGACCGGTGGGAGATAAGCTCGATGCGCGAGCTGAGGTGTCCAGATTTGGTGTGAATGACTATTTAATGAGACTGTTAGTGGACTGCTAGTGACACAATTAACGTCAACTTAGTGGTACAACTGAAATTCAATGATCCGTGTTATGTAAACAATCCCATGAAAATTATTACCATTGTAAAGGTAAGACTGTAATGTTGACATAGTCGGGTAAAGATAATGTTATACTTTTATTTTTTTTTTAATTTTGGTATTTTTAATTGTATTTGAAATGGAGACATGACATGTGGTATCAGAGCCAAGGTTACAAAACTGTGACCTCTAGCAAATGAATTGTAAATTAGTTACTGTTTTCTTTTGGATTTCTAATTGTTGTTGATTTATTAACTTGTTAAGTACAGAGGAACAGGACAACAACAGTTTATAAGAAGAACAGACAGTGTGCCACATAGGAATATGGCTGGCCTAGGGCCTGCAACATTTCCTGAAAATAACCTTGAAATATGGGTGCAGTTAGGAGAGGAGGCTCGTAGCACAAATCTTGCAATACTGGAAACAGTTCAGGAATTAAAGAGGGAGATGGCCCGCTTACGGGAGGACAATGCAAGATTAACCTTGGAACAAGAAAAAATTATGAAGAGCCTGTCTGATAAGCAGAATCAACGCCAGACAATTCCCAGCCCTGAACAGGAATGAATGTTTGAAGAACAGGATTATCACACAGAGCATGAAGGAACAGTAGGTGGGGAAGAGAATCAAGAGGAGAAGTCGGATAATGCCTCTGAGCACCCAACATCAAAAAGGCAGCGAATAGAATTGCAAGGGGAGTTTTGGAAAATAAAACCCCCATACTTCGATGGAGAGTTGGAAGAAGCAGTCGAAGCCTGACTTATTAACATGAATAAATACTTCCAATTGTATGAGTACAATCACAATCTAAAAGCCCGATTGGCTATCTTCCAACTGCAAGGGAAGGCCACTTTGTGGTGGGAGGAGGTCAAGATTGTACGAGGGGTGAGTGAACAAAGTATTACTTGGGAGAAGTTCCAAAAATACTTCAAGGAAAGATATTTGATGGAACGATTTTACGATGAGAAAGCGAGAGAATTTCACGACCTGTGGCTTGGACAACAAACCATGGATGAGTTTATCACCCGATTTACCTCTTTGCTCCGATATGTACCATACATATGTGAGGAAAAGGCTAAGGTACAACGTTTCGTCAGTAATTTACCCATGGCAATGAGGGAGAGAATTGAGTTCGATAACCCAAAAACGATGGACGAGGTTATACGAAAGGCCAGGATATGCTACCAGCAAAGCAAGCAGAAGGGTGAAATTTTGGGCAGGAAGTGGGCTGAAAAGAAAGGTAATAAGATTGCTATGGGCAATAAGGGAAATCGGGGCAGCGCTGGCAAAGGGTTTCCCAAGGGGCCAAACAACAGAAATCTGCATAAAAACCAGCTCATAATTAAGCCACCATCTGAATCGAGAATCAGCGAGCAAACTGGTAGACTTGATAATGAGGGAATAACGAGACCCCCAGTACAATGCTGGGGATGTGGGGGGCCACATTACGTCAAAAATTGTCCTCATCGTAAAGGCACTGAATAGGTTTTGAAAATCCACAAAGCATCAACAGTAGGCGATGTAGCCTGGAGCATTCTGAAAATTAATGCTGCTATCGAAGACCGTCAGGCAGAGTACCAGCCGACTATGGTGGAGTTTGAAGGTAAGATTTTTAATCATACTATGTTTGTTTTAATTGATCCTGGAGCTACATTAAGTTATGTTAGTCCTAAGGTTGTGGAAAAATGTAAGTTACAGCCTGTCAAGTTTAAAAACCCTTGGCTAGTACAGCTGGCAATAGGGGCAAGGAGACAAGTGTTGGACAAGGTAAATAACTGCCATCTGGAAATAGCAGGTCAGCCTTTGATGGCAAATCTAAACATACTTCCTCTTGGATCATATGACGTGTTGATAGGCATGGATTGGTTGGAAAAATGTTGGTCCATTATAAATTGTAAAACAAAAACTATCCTCTACAAGAATGAGCTGGGAGAAGGGCGGGAGATGCAAGGCATCCTGAGGCCCGTGCAGGTTCGGCCGATAATTGCCTCTCAATTGGCAAAGTGTATCGGGAAAGGGTGTCAGGTTTATGCTATTCAGGTTGGGTATTCCAACTCAAAGGACAAGACAACCACTTTGGATAGTATTCCAGTTGTTCAAGAATTTGTAGATGTATTCTTGGAAGAGATACTAGGACTACCACCCAAAAGAGACATAGGTTTTACTATTGAATTGGTGCAGGGAGCAGCTCCGGTGTCCCAATCCCTTATCTTATGAGCACACCAAAGCTCATAGAATTGAAAATGAAATTGCAAGAATTATTGGATAAAAATTACATCTGCCCAAACATGTCGCCTTGGGGAGCCCCCATGCTGTTTGTCAAAAAGAAGGATGGAACCCTTCGAATGTGCATGGACTACCGTCAACTGAATAAGTTAAAAATTAAGAACAAGTAGCCATTTCCCTAGATTGACGAACTATTTGACCAAGTAAAAGGGGCAACTGTATTTTCAAAAATTGACTTACGATCGGGATATCACCAGATCAGAATCAGAGAGGAGGATATAGCCAAAACTGCTTTTAGGACCCGCTATGGACACTATGAGTTTGTGGTATTACCCTTTGGGTTAACCAATGCTCCTGTGACCTTTATGTGTTTAATGAATAACATATTTCATCAGTATTTAGATAAATTTGTATTAATATTTATTGACGATATACTGATTTATTCTCGGAATATTGAGGAGCACAAGGAACACCTCAGACTGGTGATGCAAACCCTCTGGAAACATCAATTATACGCCAAGTATAGCAAGTGTGACTTCTTTAAGGAACAAATTCAGTACTTAGGACATATTATTACTAAGGATGGAATCGCGGTGGACCCCGAGAAGATAAAGACCATAATGGAATGGCCAGTATCGAAGGACGTAGCGGATATAAGATCTTTTATGGGATTAGCAAGTTATTACCGACGGTTCGTGGAAGGATTCTCTAGAGTGGCCTATCCTATCACCTCCTTATAAAAGAAAGGGAAAACTTTTAAATGGACCGCAGAATGCCAAAAAAGTTTTGAACAATTCAAGCATCTACTCACCACAACGCCTATATTAAGCATAGCAGATCCAAGTAAGGACTACGTGGTGTGCACAGATGTGAGTAAGGAAGGGGTAGGAGGGGTACTGATGCAAGAAGGTAAGGTAATCGCCTATGAGTCCAGGAAATTAAAGGAACATGAGCAGAAATATTCTGCTTACGATCTGGAGTTGGCAGCTGTTATTCACGCCTTAAAGATGTGGCACCACTACCTGATGGGTAAAAAGTTTCTATTGATGACGGACCATCACAACTTGACTAGTTATTTCAATCAACCTACCCTAAATGCTAGGCAGGCACGGTGGGTGGATTTCCTAAGTGGTTTTGACTTTGAGATTAAGCATCTGAAAGGGAAAGAGAATCGGGTAGCGGACGCTTTGAGTCAAAAAGGTAAATTATCTTTATGAAATTTCTTGCAGCGAGGGGTGGACTACCTTCGATGAAATGATTAAAAAGGTAGCAGAACAAGATTCAAAATATCAGCAAATAGGACAACAAGTTCAGAATCCAACCAGCAAAGAAAATCAACAAGGTTACGCTATGGATGCTGCTGGCATGTTGAACTATAAAAAAAGGTTGTATGTGCCCAACCAAAATGGCATTAAAAGCTTAATTTTAGATGAATTTCACAGAAGTCCTTATGCTGGACACCCGGGGTATCAAAAGTTGATTACCGCACTCCAGAAAGAGTATTATTGGCCGGGCATGAAGAAAGATGTAGCAGAATATTTGTCACGTTGCCTGGAATGCCAACAAGTTAAAGCAGAACATCAACACCTTGCTGGGTTATTGCATCCACTACCAACTCCGGAGTGGAAATGGGAAACCATATCTATGGACTTCATAACAGGATTACCCAAGTAAAAAAAAAACAACGATTCCATCATGGTGGTGGTGGACAATTAAGCAAATCAACTCATTTTATACCGGTACAATCCACCTACAAAGCAGTGCAGATTGCCCAAATTTTTATGCAAAATATTTTTAGGTTGCATGGGCTACCAAAAACTATAATTTCTGACCGTGATGTGAAATTTACCTCAACCTTCTAGAAAACTCTGTTTGAGGGGTTAGGGACTCAGTTAAATTTTAGTACTGCCTATCATCCCGAAATAGACGGACAAACCAAATGTGTGAATCAAGTAGTAGAGGATATGCTGAGGTCATATGTAATGCAACAACCATCTAAGTGGGAGGACTATCTACACTTGGTCAAATTTTTGTATAACAACGGTTATCATACTTCCTTGCAGATGAGCCCGTTTGAAGTTTTGTATGGACGGAAATGCCGCACACCCTCCAGCTGGGGGGGCCTAGAGGACAAGTTAATGCTGGGGCCCGAAATGTTAAAAGAGATGGAGGAACTGGTCAAAAAGGTACGATCCAATTTGAAGGCAACCCAAGATAGGCAAAAGAGTTTCACCGATAAGAAGAGGAATTTTAAAGAGTATCAAGTAGGGGATCATGTGTATGTGAGGATTCGAGAAAAAAGGAGTACGGCAACCCAACAGACTCTATGTTCATTCTGCGACTTCCCATGGAGCCACCAGCAACGATTCACTAAAGCTGATCGAGGGATATCCTCAAAAGACCATCTTCGAATCCATCGCCGAATCCGGACTCGACTTCGGTATTTACTATCAGTATCCTCCCAGCACTTTGTTCTACAGAAATCTTAGAAAGCTCAAGTATATCATCAAGTTTCACCAATATGATCTCCACTTCAAATCCGATGCCAAGAAAGGGAAGCTCCCCAATTATGTGGTCATCGAGCAACGTTACTTCGATCTCAAGCTTTTGCCTGGAAATGATGACCATCCGTCCAAAGATGTTGGTGAAGGGCAGAAGTTTGTGAAAGAGGTGTACGAGGTTCTGAGATCGAGTCCCCAGTGGAACGAGATGTTGTTCATTATTACATACGATGAGCACGGGGGTTTCTACGATCATGTGCCCACGCCTGTGAGGGATGTCCCCTCTCCTGATGGTATAGTTGGCCCCAAGCCCTATTACTTCGAATTCAACAGATTGGGCGTCCGTGTGCCGACTATCATGATTTCTCCCTGGATTAACAAAGGGACAGGTACGCTAATTTTCTTTTAATTTAGATTCCCCCTTGGGGGTACAGCCTGACAATAATTGAAGAATTTTCACAGGAGAAAGACCATTGCTTAATTCTTATTAAATGAAGAAAGTGTTCCTTTTCCTTTTCTGATTGCAATAAATGTGAAGATTTAATGAGTTAGATTAATTAATTTTGCAGTGGTGCATGGGCCAAATGGACCATATCCTTCATCCGAGTTTGAGCATTCGTCCATCCCTGCAACTGTTAAGAAGATCTTCAATCTGAAATCAGAATTCCTGACGAAGAGGGACGCTTGGGCCGGCACTTTTGAAAGCGTTTTACAACTTCGGGACAGCCCACGAACAGACTGCCCGGGTATCTACCTATCTTTCTACCATAAGAATTAAAGATGAAGCGCCCCTATAGCCTGGTAGATTACGCTTCGATTTCAAATCGGATAGTTATGCTTTAATTTCTAATTGAATTGTTATTTTTGTGATCAGATGAGTTGCCCATACCGCCCCAGCTGAGACAAACGGAAGCAAAGGAAGATGCGGCTTTACACGATTTTCAGACGGAATTGGTGCTGCTAGCAGCTTCATTGAACGGAGATCACGCTTTGGATATCTATCCAGATGAACTCCCGAAGAAGATGAACGTGGGAGAAGCGTGCGCATATGCTGAGCGTGGGGTAAAACGTTTTCTTGATGCGTGTGAGACCGCCATTAGAAACGGTGAAGATCCGGAAACGATTGTGAAGGTTCCTTGTGAAACACCCCCTTCTCGTTCCCGAATTCGACAGTTTTTGGCGAATCTTGGATCCTGCCTCGTTTGCAAATCTGGCTAGTTACTGGAGTGTATTTTTGAAGTACGTTGTGCAGCTTATTTTTTTGAAGGAGTCAGTGTATTCGGCTGGCCGTAACTTTGAATTATTCGTCGGGTGTAACTTATTATTTCTGGTCCGGTGTCGTGCCCTACTCGAATATTCCTTCAGTTGATTCCTGGTCCGTTGTCGTGCCCGACTCGAATATTCCTTCCGTTGAGGAATGTTCCCTCGGAGTGAAAACTGAGGGTCTTAGATGATATTCAGTTGTCTGTACCCGATTTATTTTGTGCTTGTATTTTGGAAGAATAATTCGAACATTTTGATTTAATTGTAATTAATTAATAAATTTGTTTGTACCCGATTTATTATGTGCTTATATTTTGGAATAATAATTCTAACATTTTGATTTAATGGTAATTAATTAATAAATGAATGGATGTAGAGATTTTTAATATATAAAAAGAGATTTTTAATATTTTTAATAATAATTGTAAATTAAAGGGGAAGATTTTTAATATTTTTAATAATAATTATAAATTAAAGGGTAAGCTTTATTTAAAAAAATATAGTTATTATTAATTTTTTTAAATTAATTATTAAAATATTATATGGATAAATTAGGATATTATAGTACAATTTAGTAAAGTGAGAATGAATCTTCATGATTAAGGATTTTATATTTATAATCTTGTTTTATATATATATATATATAGATATAGTCTAACTTATATATGAAATGATTTTTTTCACGATAATTTTTCTAGTTAATTTAAAAAACTTGAGTTTAAGTTATTTAATCAATTTTTCTTGTTAATTTTAACCAAAATCTCGTAGAAATTTTAAAAAACTCGAGTTTAAGTTATTTAATCTATAGAATTCAAGTTTGCCATAGTGTTTTTAGGGTGCTGAATCCATAAATGGATTTAAAAATGTATTTTAAGAAATAAAAAAATCATGTTCTTGCTTTAAATTCTTTTGACAGATTAGTGATTAAATTAGTGATAGCATCCCACTAATTTGGTTAATTTTTATGTTTTTTTTTTTTTTTTTTTTTTTTTTAATTCTTGGCAATGTGATATGTATCATGAGCTTCTTCACATTTAGTAATTATGCCAAGACGTGCTCTACAACCCAGTTCTAGAGGTTGGAGATGTTGTCACTTAATATTACATTAAAAAACTTAAAAAATATATGTCTGTTAAAATAAAGAATAATATTGAATATGTTGGTTTAATTAAAAAATTTAACAAACACAACATATACACAATAATATTATTGATCACAAAAGGAAATAAAGGATAGAAAAAATTCAAGAAAACAAAAAAAGTATAAGGTTTGTTTAGGGAAAGAAGATCGATGCGGAAATATTCAATTAAGGCATGTTTGTTCTTAAAAAATTCTTAAACTATATAATATGTAACCTATAGTCATGAAATGAATTTATTTGTCTATAAATTCTTCATGGCTTCACTTTGGGACAACAAACTTACCAACACCTCATTCCTCATTCTAGTTAGCTTTGAGGGCATTAAGAAAAACATATTAGATTAGATTAAAAAAATCATATATTAGATTAGATTATTTTCCAAAATGTGAAACTAGATAAACACAAGGAAACTCTTACTACAAAACTAAAATGCTACCAACCAAAATTACCTAAATTGACATTATAGTTAAAACTTGTTTGTGTGATGTAATTTTTATCATAGTAAAAAAGAATTAGTATTTCAAATATATAAATTAAGTAATTGATATGGTTAAAAATGTTTTTGTGTGTCCTCGATCGGGGTGTGTGTTGATGGTAAATAGATCTGCAGGGGAATGATGGTGTTAATCCCAAGAAGTCCCCCTCCATCCTCCACATGCACGAAGCACATGGATCGGTGGCTCCTTGCATGCGGCGAGTAAATGAAGGCGGCATGGTCATTAACGAGAAATGATTTATCAGTTTTCTTCATGGTCAATTTGGTAAGTTTATGTATTTTGCTCTCCTCATGTCTTGGCTCTAGTCTGCGCAACACAATGATGGGGAGATGGACATGCTGGTGTGTTTTCCCTAGAAGTGGGCTCAGTCGCGGCTGATCCTAACTCTAGTCTTCAGGTATGTTCATAGTTTCTTCACCTGTGTCCCTATGATCCACTATATCTGTCTATTGGCTTTCAGATTGAGAGGTTGTGGTGCAATCTGATCTGGTTGGAAGGTGGTTTCTGTGGTTTCACTAACAAAAATTTCAACAAGGGAAGCAGTGGTTGTGATTTTTTATTTTCCTGTGTCTGTTGATTTTGGTATTTATCTGTCTCGAATGGGATTATGTTGTTTTTGGTGCTATGACTGCTCCTAGGTTCTTGTTTATTTTCCTCTGTGGTCTTGAGGCCTCCTTTCAAGTCTGTTTATTATTAATTTTGAGTTGGCTGCCCCGAGGCTCTGGTATGCAAATGATTCAACTTATAATTTCGTCTCTCAGCCTGAACGGAAGAGGATGTCTATTGGGTTATGGGGGTTTCTTCCTTCTCTCTTGTTTTCTTGTGTCAAGCATACGAATTGGAGTCTGGTTCAATTTTTAGATTTCCATCTGTTTCCCCTGGAACGTCCTCGGCTCCATGGTAGCCCCTGGAAGTTTGTGTTTCTGGGTCAGTGCTTCCACCTGGGTCATTTATGGGGTCTCTGTTTGTTAGATATTGATTTTTCAGGTATCATTGGACGATGGCTCGCTCCGCCTCTAGCAAGGGTAAGGCTACCCAAGGCTTGGGTGGTCACCATAAGAGTTAAAGGAATTCCCTAGGGGGCAACCGACCCAGCTCCTTTAGGGGTTGGAGTCACGTCTGGAAATCAGTTTCTTCAATTATCAATGAGGCAGCAATGACTTACCATGAAGGCACCTCGGCTTAGGTTCGCCAGTTGGTAGAGGAATGGGAGGAAGAGTTAAATCAGAAAGTAGGGCTCATGGATATTGATTTGGAAGACTGACAAACATTAGTGTTGGACCCTGGGCATACCTAGGGTTGGACTACCCAATTTAAGCAAACACTCCACCTGTATTGGTTAATGAAGAGCCCGCTGGCTAAAGCTCTTCAACAAATCTTGGCTAGGGTGGCGACGACCACTCATGGGTTCCGTGACTATAGTAAAGAATTTCAAAAAATTTAGTTTTAATTGCAGCAGTAGAATGGATGACTTAGTCAAATTGAGCAGCACATTTTGTGCATCCCTCAAATTGAGCTCCCTGGATCTAGCGCCAAAGACCCTACTCCAGTTGAGTCAGCAGAAGATGATTAGCTTGAGGTTGGTCTTTCAATCCTTTTTTTTTATGCAGAAGTTTAGTATAGTTCAGTATGTTTATAGCGATGCTTTAAGTTATTTAGAGTCAAGAAAGTTTAAAGACAACCAAACTTATTTGGCATGGATGATCAGACTTATTACATTTTGTTATTGGATGGCTTATCATGTTGTTAGGTGGCCAACAGACCTGGTTTCCCTCTGGTCAGGTTGAGGCCACCTAACCTTTTGGATCTGGATGTAATCTACCTTTTCTATGATGAAATAGAAAGGTACTATCAAATTTACAAAAAAAAAATGTTTTGTGTGATTTAAACTTTCTTAAAATTAAAAACAATAAACATTTCTAATATATAAACCAAGTAAATTGATATGAGAGTCAAAATGCTTTTGTACCAGTTAAAATTTATCCAATTAAAAATTAATAAGTATTTCATATACATAAATTATGTAGATTGATATTATAGTTAAAATGTTTTTGTTTGAGGTAAATTTTATCTATGTGAAAATTAACGAGCCTAGATTCATCTACCTCCCATCTACCAAGGGATGAGAGGGATCAAATCTCTTTTTACTCTAAAAGAGGTTTGCACCTCAAGAGAGAGATTTGATCCCTCCCCTCGCTTGGTGGATCTAGAGTTAAGATGAATCTAGGCTAGTGAATTTTAATTACGTCGTAAGGCGTTCCCTTTGAGAAGAACTCCCTTCCCATGTCACATGCGCCTTCGTCTTCCTTTGATTTGGGTGTTAGACAATCGAAATAGCTTGGGCCATCGGATTGATTGCACTGGTATTAATTAGTTACAAAATCTCGCATTCACTGTGGGATAATGGAAAAAGCGGCCGAAGACAAGACTTGTGACACAATAGTCAAGCTTCTCAGGATATGGCTCGAAGCTCAGACCCACGTTTTTTATCTCGACTTCAAGAAGATCTGAAAGGCTCTCTTCTACTGTGTCTGGCATGCCGACAAGCACCAAGTGGCTCAACATATCGAAAAGCTTTCCTCTCTGATTCGAACCCTCGACCTCGTGCTCGCTCGACACTACTTCCAGGTGTTTCTCTTAACCATGGTACACGAATGGAGTGGAATTGATCATCCACACCTAGACAAATTCTATCTCATGCTCAACCATTTTATTCATCATGTTTTTCTCATTTTAAATGACCAGGGTGGTACTATGATTTGACAAAAGGGTTCATGGCATATTTGAGGTACACAACCCTTTTAACCGATGATAAGTACCCAAAGACATGCTTGTTGAGGATTCTCCTCGAATTTTAGACTTCGAAGGGAAACTTTTCAATGATTTTTCTCCACTCTCCACACAAGGCATGATGAATGTTGTTGTTGTTGTTATATCTAGCGATGGGAACACCACAACAAGGTTCAGAAAATACAAGAGTCATGGGATCAATACTATTTCTCCAACGAATCTTGAGGACTTATTTGCCTCCGAGGTAACATCTCCTAGAGTAGAAATTCTTGAAACCTTCCATCTTTTCTTAGATGAGTCCCCAAATCCAAGCTCATAAAAATTCCCAGGCATATATGCAGATTCAAAACCATATGCTACCTCTTGTAAATACACAAGATTTTTTGCAGGGAATTACATAGATGTAGTAGGTTGCAATAGAACTTCAGAGCCTCGGTCATTCTTTGATGCAATCACCTTTCCAATCTTCCTCATATAGGTTAGGCTCCCCTAGTAGAATGTCACATCGTTGTGTGGATGTGGAACACGATAATACATGTTGGTCTCCCTTATCATCGGTTATGCCTACAACCATAGATTGAAGGCTTGGTGCTTTTGTTCAAAGGGAAAAACAAAGCCATAGTTCTCTTGAATTGGGAGCTAATGTGAATCCCAATTCATGGTATGATTGACGATCTCCTATAGGTAAATTTGACTGGGGAGTTCAAGGAGAAGAGTTGAGAAAATTAAGAAATTTGGCCTCATTTGGTCCCCACAATTATGAAGAACCAGATTTGTCTTGGGTTCAAACGTTGGTAAAGGAGAAAGTGATAGTGTAACACCCTCCTCCCACATTCACCCAAGCTAACCGGTCCATCGAGGTAAACATGTGGCGAAGAGTTACCATGATATGATTCAACTCCCCAAGTACCGTTAAGGAAGTGGAACCGACATGAAAAGACCAATTTGACCTTGCACACATGCTAGAAAACCTCTAGGAGCTAACCAACTCTTTTAGGTGACAAACCCTTGAGAAAACTTACCTTTTTTCTGAACTAGAGCCCCAATCACTCCCTTTCCAAGCCCTCCACGTGACTCAGAGACTCAAGTCGGTTCCATGAGCCTGCCTAAGTGTGATTGTAGCTTTTTTCTGCTAGTGCTATGCGAGCGACTGCGCGATTTAAGGCTATTTTTCAGGGCTAGGACCCAGTCATTGCCCAGAACTCCATGAACCTTCCAAAACTCATAAAAGACACAAAGACAATGCTTTTGATAACAAACATGATCAAGGAATTGACTGGACCCCCACTAGCCATGACAGGAATTTCGTCAAACATACCACAAATATACAATCTACAAGTCATAACAATAGATCTGAGCATAGGGGTCTCATACTTATCTGTGAATCACTAAGAAGCATTGATGCCTTTTCACAATAGCTGCACTATTATCTATTAGGTCATATATCCATTGTCATTCATTTATTAATCAAAACATGATGAGAGCCAAACATCATCACCGTCATAAAACTTACTCATAACCAACATATAACCAACATAAATAACAAGGATATGACAGCCATAAAAACCACATATGGAACAATACATTTACACATAAAATACCAAGGAGAAGGAGCTCTTATTAATGAATACAAAGGCCGATTAGGTATGGGACTTCCATGAACCACCCAACCATAGATTGGGCTAAGCTAAATATCTCTTTCAGCTAATCAACCCCGTCCATATTCCAAGCATGAATGTGGGATCTCATGAAACCAGTCCAACCAAACAGAACCAGGGATTCCAGAAGCCAAGCCACCTTAACCATCAACCAATGATTCCACCTCACAGTTGGACATCACTAATCATCACCAGATTGGTTTCCACCCAAGCTCTCCAGGGCTCCACAGAATTTGTTCCAACTAAGGCTTTTAGAAGCCAAAACACCTCAACCATCAACTAATGATTCTACCTCACGGTCAGACATCACTAATCATCACCATATTTTTTTCCACCGAAACTGTCCAGGGCTCCAAAGAATATGTTCCAACCAAGGCTTCCAGGACTAGTAACTCAACCCACAATTGCTGCTGGGCTCCAGAGCATTTGTCCAACCAAGGCTCCAGGACTAGTAACTCAACCCACCAAGGGTTCCAAAGTGTTTGTCCAACCAAGGATCTATGACTAATAACTCAACCCAAGTTGTTACAAGGCTTCCAGAGTGTTTGTCCAACCAAGGATCTAGGAATTAATAACTCAACCCACAACCAAAGGAATATGAAAACCAACAAAAAAAAGAAGAAGTAAAACCCACAACACCAGGACTATTCATGAAATGGAAAGGCTAGGAAAAACCATTGCCAATCCAGGAAATCCTCCATGCCAATGACATATCATAACCAAATAACCACATGCATATGCCATGTATGCCAAAACTAGCAAGGAAATCATACACAGAACTTGATACGTGCAAGCCAAACTCGTTCTAGTTATTGATCCCGATGTCCTCTTGTGTTTTCCTAGTTTTTTTTTGCCTTCTTGCTCCAAATCCCAAGTATTCCACACTCCCCCAAGAGTGCTCCAATAAAACTCTAATGTACAAGAGTATGAGAGAGAGAGAATAGAGAGAGAGCTCCAAAAACCAACTGAATAAATTCTGTCAACTGATCCTCATAATCCTTTTTATTAATGAAGCCTCTATTTTCTTCAATTTCCATTATTTTCCTTTGTTTTCCTCCTCACATGCAACCTGTGACATTTCACCTTCCTTATCTCCTAATTTCCATTATTTTCATAAATAAATTGTCAATTAATTCTACTTTGTCTTTCCAAAGCCTTAACCATTGCCTTTGCCAATTTCCATGGCCATTAATTAATCATAAGTGATCCCCATCACTATTTTTTTTCCCAACATTCAGCTTGGAATACATGTCCCAATAAGGTCTTATTTTTCCTTTATGAAATTTATTACATGGATTGACCAGGGTTGTTACAGATATGTAAGGGTGGATATGGGGTTGTCTACAAGGGTCGATTGTAGTTAAAAAACTTTTCAAAAATTTGTAGGTTTCACTCTCTAAGTTGGCCTATATTTTTTTATTCTTATTCCAATTTTCTTTACTTGCTTTTATTTGTTTTGTCTAGAAGAATTATGTACTTGTTATATGGGTTTTTCTCAATCTTTGAATATCTATGATGTGATCTAAAGGGCAAGCAAAAAAGGAGTTTAGGGCAGAAGTTGAGGCCATAGGTCACATGTGACACAAAAATCTAGTATGTCTCCTTGGATTATACATGGAAGGAAGGAACTCACATGTAAATTTTACAATACAATAGATTAATTTCCCTTCACTTCTCATAGATGTAGCTTACATGAAGTTAGTTATGTTCAATAAATTCAACTAGGAAAGATGTCAAAAAAATATTTTAAAACTTATAACATGTAAGCTATAACAATGCTAACTAATCACATTTGTTAAAATATCATAACCCATTGATCCTTCTGTTTCCATGTAATTCAATTCTTCATTTAAAAATATTTTTAAAATTTGGGAAATTAACGAAATCAAATAGTTTGCTTCATTCATGTAACTCAAATTTCCAGAATTTACAATTTGTCAATCTAGTCAAGAATGAGATCAATCTGTAGGATTTGATTGCTTGCACTAAACACATTGACTTCAGTGTAGATGTTGATTTCTAATTATATTTGATTGCTTGCACTAGATGCATTTATTTTAGTGAAGATGTTAATTTTTAATCCTATTTGATTGCTTGCATTAGATGCATTGATTTCATTGTAGATGTTGATTCCTAATCCTATTTTATTTCTAGCACTAGGTGCATTGATTTCAATGTAGATGTTGATTTATGATCCTATTTGATTGCTTGCATTGAGTTTAGTGATTTGCTTAGTCGAGCAGAATTAAATCTTTCTTGAGAACTTGGTATTATTTTTAGTCAATTGGCATCACTAGTCATAATTTTCCTTTCCTTTCCTTTTGGTACTTTGTATCAAGTCCTAGTTTTTGAAGAGAAGTGATTTTTTTGCATAATGCTACTATATGAGTATTTTAATAATGCTAATTTAGAGCAATGGCTTCATGGAGCTATGAGACAATAAGTTTTATTGACTTGGGAGGCCCGCATGAAGTTTACACTTGGAACTGCAAATTCGCAAGTAATTTGCCTGCCTTCTTGCATTGCTTTCTTTACTATACCTTTAGTTGTTAGATTTATTAACAAATTTTAATTGGTAGAAGTACACGTCATAATGTTGACTAGAATTATATGCCGCACATTGATTTTTTTGTGAATAAAATTTCACTACATTGTAGATTTTCATGCAATGATCTTTTTCAATGAATTGTTGGAAATATTAATTGACTGATTGTTTTTTAAATTGTAGGCTTGCGTATCTACATGAGGCAGTTGAACCAAAGGTTGTTCATAGGGACATTATGGGGAAAAACATCTTAATTGATAACGAGTTCAATGGAAAGCTCTCAGATTTTGGATTAGCATAGTTTCTTAGATCAGAAAAGAGCCACATCACAACTAGAGTAACAAGCACTTTTGTGTACTGTCTCCAAAAATATTTCCACAATTGTTTTGGTACACATGGAATTTTATTTTTGTTGCATTTTCATGGAAACCTTTGGTAATTCCCACTTTAGAAAGTATAGTTGGAAACTTGGAATCCTCTGTTCTCCTTGCCTACCTAATGTTATAAAATATATGCATGGCTCATCTCTAGTCTGGGTATTATTATTCAATCTCTGAGACTTATAACTTGTAGTTATTTCCATCTATATTGGAATTTCCTTGTGAGGAGATCCATACTTCTATGTGGCACTTGCTACGTATAAAATTTGCATGATTGTAGTTAATAACCTTTTTTACAACAATTTTTAGGTTTCACTCTCAAAGTTAGCCTGTAGTTTTTTATTCTCATTTCAGATTTCTTTACTTGCTTTTATTTGTTTTGTCTAGCATAATCATGTACTTGTTGTATGGTTTTTTCTCAATCTTTTAATATATTTGATGTGATATAGAGGACAAGTAGAAAAGGAGTCCAGGGCAGACGTTGAAGCCATAGGTCACATGTAGTACGACTCCTTGGATTCTGTGTGGAAGGAACTCACAAGTAAATTTATTAATATAATAGATTAATTTCTCTTATCTTCTCATAGATGTAGCTTACATGAAGTTAGTTATGTTCATCTCCTATCATTCTCTGCAGAAGTAAATATTTCTTGAGAACTTATGATGGCATTGTTGTCATTGATGGCAAAGGAGCAGCAACAAAGTAACAAGGGCAGAAAAAGAGTAGCAAAGGAACAACAACAACAAACGAAAAGGAGCAACAACAAGGAACACTAGAAAAGCATAAAAGAAGAGCAACAAAAGAGAAACAAATTAGCAACAACAACAAAACAAAGATATGTCATTGAGAAGCAAGAAGATCAACAAAGGAGTAGTAGTAACAAAACATAGATATGGCATTGTGTGTACATTGTATTAAAGGGATTGTGCATTGTAGGAGAAACAAGGTATGAAAAGGAGAAGATACATATGTTAGATGTTGCATATGTTGTTATAGTTGCAAAGTAACAAGTTATGCTTGGTATGCTTGATGACGACAGAACAAAGGAGCAACAAATATCTTCATGGCTTGGCATAACATCGATGCTTGCATGTGTTGTGTATACGACTAATTTGAAGATTGGTTCGTTGGAGAAAATTGTTGTGATGCAAGCAAAACTCCATGATAGCAAAGGAAAGGCTGGTAAGACAATGACATGAATATGTTGTGATGCAAGTCCAAGGCAAAGGAAAATATGTTGCAGAGATTATTGTGATGCATTAATGGTAAATTTTGTTACTGATCATGAGAAAGAATGCTCAATTATATAATCATATGTTATTCCTATAATGTTACATGATGTTGGCATTATGTTGATGAATTTAATCATTACACGTGGATGAAAATAATATTGGGTGGAGCATTTATTTTTGTGTTCTAATATTCAAAATATGAAGAGTTTGGAAACGAATGAGTGCAAGGCAAAGAGTCAAGCATGTTCACTTCATATTCTTATGTGGGAACAAAAGCAACCATCAAAGTTCATTTATAAATTCGTACAAGGCTAGAGATATGGGGGTTAGAGTATTAGAGAATGTGAGAACTGATTGAGAAGCTATGCATTAGTTACCTGGCACATATAGAGAAGATGTGATGCAGATTTAAGGAGAAGAAGAATCTGAATCAGAGATGGAGATATGCAGAACTATAGACCAGGTAAACCAACATATTGTTTTCATTTTTCATGAGGGATTGGGGTGTCCTTTCAAGTTGTGGTTGCAAATATCAAGTTGGAGCCTATTGAGGTAGGAGCCTCTTGAGGGTTGTAGCCTACAAAAAACGTATGGGAGTTAGAACTTCCTTGCATGTTGTATCTTGCAGAAAATTGAGGTATCAACACCTTGTAGGTTGAAGTATAGAAAATCAGATGTAATAAGGGAGTAGGAGCTTGCCTTTGCATCACAACAATACAAAAATTGTGAAATAAGGGAGTAGGAGCTTGCCTTTGCATCACAACAATACAAAAATTGTGATTTTCTCCCTTTATGGTTTTCCACTTATATTTGGTGTACATATGGGCTTGATTTTATGTGCTACTGTGATGTAAGGGTTTTCTTATTACTTGTTGTTCACATATTCAATATGTTGGCCATTATGTGTTAAGATGCTCATTTAAAAGTTTAGTTAGTGAGTTTTAAAGAAAATAAATTAATGTCCATGAAAGTACTAAACTAATTCACCGCCCAATCCCACCCCCCACCCCGCTCTCAGTTTAGCCAAGATTTCATCAACTTGGTATTATTTTTAGTCAATTTTACATCACTAGTCATACATTTCCTTTCCTGTCCTTTTGGTACTCTGTATCAAATCCTAGTTTTTGAAGAGAAGTGTTTTTTTGCAGAATGCTACTATATGAGTATGTTAATAATGCTAATTTAGAGCAATGGCTTCATAGAGCTATGAGAAAACATGTTTTTTCTGACTTGGGAGGCCCACATGAAGGTTACACTTGGAACTTCAAATGCGTAAGTAATTTGCATGCCTTCTTGCATTGCTTTCTTTACTATACCTTTAGTTGTTAGATTTCTTAACAAATTTTAATTGGTAAAAGTACATAGCACAATGTTGACTAGCATTATATACTGCACATTGATTTTTTTTATGAATAGAATTTTATTGCGTTATATGTTTTTAGGCAGTGATCTTTTTCAATGAATTGTTGGAAATATTAATTGACTGATTGTTTTTTAAATTGCTCGCTTGCATATCTACATGAGGTGGTTGAAGCAAAGTTTGTTCACAGGGGCATCAAGGAAATCAATATCTTAATTGATAATGAGTTCAATGGCAAGCTCTCAGATTTTGGATTAGCAAAATTTCTTAGATTAGAAAAAGAGCCACATTACAATTAGAGTAATGGGCACTTTTGGGTACTGTCTCTCAAAATATTTCCACAATCGTTTTGGTACACATGGAATTTTATTTTTGTTGCATGTTTAGGGAAACCTTTGGGAATTCCCACTTTATAAAGTATAGTTGGAAACTTGGAATACTCGGTTCTCCTTTCCAATCTAATGCTATAAAATATGTGCATGGCTCATCTCTCGTTTGGGTATTATTATTCAATCTCTAAGATTTATAACTTGTAGTTATTTCATGTGGAATTTCATCTATATTGGAATTTCCTTGTGAGGAGATCCATACTTCTATGTTGAACTTGCTACATATAAAATTTGCATGATTGCAGTTAAAAACATTTTCAACAATTTGCAGGTTTCACTCTCTAAGTTAGCCTATAGTTTTTTATTCTTATTTCAGATTTCTTTATTTGTTTTGTCTAGCATAATTATGTACTTGTTTTATGGGTTTTTATCAATATTTGAATATCTTTGACGTGATCTGGAGGACAACCAGAAAAGGAGTTCAGGGCAGAAGTTGAGGCCATAAGTCACGTGCGACACAAAAATCTAGTACGACTCCTTGGATTATGCGTGGAAGGAACTCACACGTAAATTTTTCAATACAATAGAATAGTTTACCTTATCTTCTCATAAATGTAGCTTACATGAAGTTAGTTATGTTCATATCCTATCATTCTCTGCAGAAGTAAATATTTCTTGAGAACTTGTGATGGAACTGTTGCCATTGATGGAAAAGTAGCAACAACAAAGTAACAAGAGCAACAAAAGAGTAGCAAAGGAACAACAACAACAAAGGAAAAGGAGCAACAACAAGGAACACTAGAAAAGTAGCAAAGAAGAGAAGAAAAAGAGTGGCAAACGAGCAAAAACAACAAAAAAAAGATGTGTCATTGAGCAGCAAGAAGATCAACAAAGGAGCAGTAGTAATAAAACATAGATATGGCATTGTGTGTACATCGTATTAAAGGAATTGTGTATTGTAGGAGAAACAAGGTATGCAAAGGAGAAGATAGGTATGTTAGATGTTGCATATGTTGTTATAGTTGCAAAGAAGCAAGTTATGCTTGGTATGCTTGATGATAACAGAACAAAGGAGTAAAAAATACCTTTATGGCTTGGAAGAACATTGATGCTTGCATGTGTTGTGTATAAGGCTGATTTGAAGACTAGTTTGTTGGAGAAAATTGTTGTGATGCAAGGCCAAAATCCATGAGGGCAAAGGCAATATTGCTGAGTAATGACATGAAGATGTTGTGATGCAAGTCCAAGGAAAAGGAAAAGATGTTGCAGAGACTATCATGATGCATTAATGGAACATTTTGTTATTTATCATGAGGAATGAACGCTCAATTATATAATCATATGTTATTCCTATAATGTTACATGATGTTTGGATTATGTTGATGAATTTAATCATTACATATGGATGAAAATAATATTGGGTGGAGCATTTTTTTTTTGTTCTAATATTCAAAATTTGAAGAGTTTGGAAACGAATGAGTGGAAGGAAAATAGTCAAACATGTTCACTTCATATTCTTATGTGGGAAAATGAACAACCATCAAAGTTCATTCATAAATTTGTGCAATGTTGGAGAGCTGGGGGTTAGAGTATTAGAGACTGTGAGAGTTGATTAAGAAGTTATGCATTAGTTACCTTGCACATATAGAGCAGATGTGATGCATATTTAAGGAGATGAAGAATCTGAGTCAGAGATGGAGATATGCAGAACTATAGACCAGATAAACATGCATATTGTTTTCATTTTGCATGAGGGGATTGAGGTATTCTTTCAAGTTGTGGCCTGATAAATATCAGATTGGAGCCTGTTGAGGTAGGAGACTCCTGAGGGTTGTAGCTTGCATAAAACATATGGTAGTTGGAGCTTCCTTGCATGTTGTAGCTTACAGAAAATTGAGGTATCAACCTCTTGTAGGTTGGAGCCTACAAAAAATTAGATTTAATAAGGGAGTAGGAGTTTGCCTTTGCATCACAACAATAAGAAAATTGTGATTTTCTCCCTTTATGGGTTTCCACTTATATCTGGTGTCCATATGTGCTTGCTTTTATGATCTATTATGATGTTATGGTTTGCTTATTACTTGTTATTCACATATTCAATATGTTGGTCATTATGTGTTAGGATTCCCATTTAAAAGTTCAATTAATGAATTTTAAAGAAAATAAATTAATGTCCATGAATGTACTAAACTAATTCACCCCCCCACCTCTCAGTTTAGTCAATCTTTCATCAACTTGGTATTATTTTTAGTCAATTTGACATCACTAGTCATAATTTTCCTTTCCTTTCCTTTTGGTACTCTGTATCAAATCCTAGTTTTTGAAGAGAAGTTATTTTTTGTAGAATGCTACTACATGAGTATGTTAATAATGGTAATTTAGAGAAATGGATTCATGGAACTATGAGACAACCAAGTTTTCTGACTTGGGAGGCCCCTATGAAAGTTATACTTCGAACTACAAAGGCATAAGTAATTTGCCATCCTTTTTGCATTACTTTCTTTACGATATCTTTAGTTGTAAGATTTCTTAACAAATTTTAATTGGTAAAAGTACACGACACAATGTTGACTAGTATTATGCACTGCACATTGAGTTTTTTTTATGAATAAAATTACATTGCATTGTAGGTTTTCAAGCAAACATATTTTTCAATGAATTGTTGGAAACATTAATTCACTGGTTGTTTCTTAAATTGCTGGCTTGTATATCTACATGAGGCGGTTGAACTAAGGTTGTTCACAGGGACATCAAGGCCAACAACATCTTAATTGATAACGATTTCAATGGAAAGCTCTCATATTTTGGATTAGCAAAGTTTCTTAGATCAGAAAAGAACCACAATAAAACTAGAGTAATGGGCACTTTTGGGCATTCTCTCTCTCTCTCTCTCTCAGATAAAATATTTCCACAACCATTTGGTACTCATGGAATTTTCTTTTTGTTGCATGTTCAAGGAAACCTTTGGGAATGGCCACTTTAGAAAGTACAGTTGGAAAATTGGAAACCTAATGCTATAAAATATATGCATGGCTCATCTCTAGTCTGGGTATTGTTATTCAATCTCTAACATTTATAACTTGCAATTCTTTCATGTGGAATTTCATCTTTATTAGAATTTCCTTGTGAGGAGATCCATACTTCTATGTGGCATTCACTACATATAAAATTTACACATAGTAGTAAATGGTAAATATCATTGTTTATTACATTTCATATTTCCTCCAGACCACTAGTAGAACATTTTTAGGTGTTACAAAATTTTTATTTTGGTGAGGTCATACCTACTGGCAATTATGACTATCTTATTCATGGGTATGTGTGTAAACACCTATATCATGACCTGTACCTTGAACAATGTAGATCTAATTGGTGTTTACATGTTATTACTTCTATCTGGTTTATCTTTGACATCTAGTTATGGGATAAATTTAAGCTTTTGGATTTGTGCATCAAAATGGGATATCCATGTTCATTTCTCAATTTGGTTTCCAAATACTGCAGTTATTCTCTATTGGCACTTATATATCATGCAATAAATTGCTAGTCAAGTTGGTCTTATTGACATGACTAGAAATATTGTGTGTATAATTGTCTAATGGTTATTTGAAACATAAAAGTGAGATAATCTTGGAAGTTAAAAGTGTTAATTTTTAATGCTTAAAATTATGGAATGCTTAATTCTTCATTTGTTTCCACATTGGTGAAGTGTTTCCTAATTATGTAGTTTGGGACAAAGCTTTTAAAAACTTTAAAAAATGACTCTATATTTTGTTGGTGTGATGGAATTTTCAGGTATTTTTCCCGAGAGTACGCAATTTTAGGATTATTGAATGAAAGAAGTGATATTTACAGTTTTGGAATCCTTCTCCTTGAAACTATCATAGGTAGAGAACCAACTGAATACGATCAGCCTACAGGCGAGGCGAGTTCACAAAAACTCTTTTAAACATGCATGTTGATTTAGTTTCTATGTTAAGGGTGTGTCTTTAGGTTTTGGATACACAAAATTCCAAAAGATTGACTTTTTTTTAGTTAGTTGTATGGTTTATGGTACAGGTGAACCTTGTAGAATGACTAAAGATGATGATAGGAAGTAAACACTCAAAAGACGTTGTAGACCCAAATATGGAAATGAAACCATCTACATGTGATTTGAAGAGGGCACTTTTGGTTGCCCTAATATGTGCCATCCAAATTCCGAGAAAAGACCTAGATTATGAGAAAAGACCTAGGATGGGACATGTGGTGCGCATGCTTGAAGAAGATGAGTTTCCTTTCCATGAGATAGGTCTAAAGATATCTATAATTTATCTCAAGTGCCATTTTACCTTTTCTTTGGCTTGTCTTCATGGCCAGAGGTGGGAATCTAACCTTTTAGCTTATATGATGAGAGAATAGAGAAAAATTTCTAAACCTTGACCTATTTACAAGATCGAAGAGGTAGAGCCAACTATGCCAGAAACAAAATACTTGGTGGTTAAGGTGGGGTAGCCTATAAAATTATAACAGAAGGTTCAACTTCTTGAGATGTGGAATCATAAAGAAGACATATACTGTAGCAAGAAAATACTAGGGAGAGAAAAAGGCGCAGGGTATTTGAACATTGATCTCATGCATGATTCTTTTATCGATTTCCAAGGCTTTTTTCTTTTTGTTAATTTTTCATAGGAAAAAAAAAATTCTCATTGCATACTTTGTTGTCTCCCACATATATGTTACATGGAAGATAGTCAAAATTTTGTTGCACTATATGGATTTTGTATAAGGGAGCTGGTATTGTTTTCTCAAACTTCTGAATGCATTGTTGGGCATTTTGCACCATGGAATACAACACAATTTATGTAGTCAATTTATTCATTTTCCCAAGCAAAGAACTTATACCTTTCTGCACCAAGCTCAAAAGATAACAAAATTCAACCTGCAATCTTATAACCTAGTAGAAACAAGTGTGAGGTGACAATCATGTACCAACCCCCATGGAAAGGTTGATCGAGATTACAGTAAAATTATGCTGACTAGATCAACATATCATACGCCCTTAGTAATGCACATTATGAATTATGGGAAGGATTTGTCATAATAATTTTTTCAATTCCTAACAATCATGTACATAATTGTTTCAAGCTTCAATTTATGCCTCGTGGATTAGGTCTATGTAAAGCAGAAAAGCTACGCCATTGTATTTTTTAGAGAGTTAATGATTTTTTTATTCAAGAATATTACAAATAATGAAATCAACCATTGACTTTGTGAAAGATCATACACCTTTGTTAATATATGTGCACAACATTTAGAAAGTCATGGAATATAGATACAAAATGATGCACATTGGATCTTGTCCTTTGTGATAAGGTAGCTCAAAGTTTTTGCCCTTGTGTGTGTGTTTAATGGCTTTTAGAGCCTTCTTATAGGAAAGTAGATTGTTCATTTCTACATTCATCTAAAGAGGACTCTTTTGATTATTTAGGTGTCTTTTGAATCATGAAGTTGATTTAGGAAGTACAAGATTATAAATCAAGTGCTAATATGATTGCAATATTTTGATTTTATCTCTTTATGCTTGAGTCTTGACCTTGATTTATACAAAAAGGTCAAATTCTAGCATTGAATTAAATAAGAAACATTCTGAGGGTGTAATTGTTTGAAATCAGAAAATTTCTTTGATGTGCAACATGGACTTTATTTGCAAAATTTTAGGTGCAAGGGCATAGAATTTGTCTGCTCAATTAACAAATTTTGTGTGGTGTGGGGTTTTCAAATTATCTAATTGATTTTTACATATTTACAATCACTCGGGAAATTTCTATTATCATATTCCTAAGAAGACCAATGAATTTGCACATCATTTTAATATATTTTTATGACTACTGCATTGTGATGCAGTATACTCGATGTCTGACAAAATAATGCCATATATTCTTGTTGATCTAAATCTTCTAGATGTAAATGTATAGAGTTTTCAAAATATCCGATGTTTTGAGTGGACGCTCCACCCATTATCAGAGACATACAAAACTTGTAATGAATGTGCAAGAGTCCAGGACTAACATTAAAGATTGTTATCTGCTATGACCTACACTCTTGCACATTCATTACAGCTTTTTTCTATCACTAATGATGAGTGAAGTTTCCACTAGAAACATCTGGTGTTTGGAAAACTCTACATAGTTTACATCCGGAAGATTTATATCAACATCATGATTACTAATTGTGAAAAACTACATATTCAGAATGCCATATAGTTTTTCATATTTTCCATCTACTAAGGTATAACAAATCAATATTTTTCATGACTAGTTATCCTTATTCAAGGTTTTGACTTAATTTGAAAGAGAGATAGAAGAATTGTTATGGTGGAAGGGACACAACACCAAACCATTTTCTTATAGTTTAATACAGGACTTACTATTCCATTGGTTGTGAAGGTAGGTACCCATTTATCGTGGATTGTCACCTCGTGACATTAGAAAACTTTTGATTTTCGAGGTAGGCACCAATTTAAGGTGAATTATCACCTCATGACATTAGACCACATCCAGGATCATGAGGCGTTGATAAAATAAATTTGGATGAGTATGTTTTTGTATGTGTGCAGGAGAAAGAATAGTGTAACATATTAACTTGGTTTTCTTTTGGTTTTTAGAGTCAACTTGTTTGTTATATCTAAGCAGGAGGTCAACTGTAATGTGGTAGCAAATAACTCTCCATAGCTATGTTATTGGATGTTATATCTATTGTATTTGGGGAAAAATCATGTTCATTAGAGAAGAATTCCAAACCACCATATTGTGGCCTATGCACTTTTAAAAAATGAAGTCCAAATAATAGATGAGTATCTCATAGAGTTCAAGTAATCATGGAGTAAATTAAGGTGCACAATTATGTATGATGGATAGAATAATGGTAGATCCAAAACCACTTTAAAGTTATTAATTACTTACCCAAAGAGACCATGTTTCTTAAATCTATGGATGCATATGATCAAGTGAATGATACATAGTTATTATTTTGACTTTTAGATGAAGTGGTCATGGAAATAGGCGTATAAAATGTTGTACTTGTGATCACAATATGGTGGTCCACACTTCTAACTTGGACATTTTTTCAGAAGATAATATGTCGGGTCTGATAAAATGTAAACTTATAAATTAAATATTTGTGCATGCGTAAAAAATTTGTGCATCTCTCTACGGGGGTCTTGGCTTGAGTGGAAGTGGTTATATTCCAGAGATATGTTTTTCCTCTAGTGAGATTTTCAAATTTTTGTCACTAATGAGCTACTTTAATCTATTTCAAAGTATTATGCCAAATGCAAGTCTTGGTGGGATAGTTATATCTCCATCTATGGTTTTCTAGGTGAAACAATCTTATTTAAAACTTGTAATGATACATTGATCCTAATATTTCTACATTGCTCCGTAAAAGGAAACCTTGTGTTAAAGAGAAAAAGAGTGCAATGGATGAAGAAATGATTGATCCTATAGGCAACACAAATGATGTTGCAAATAATGACCAAATCATCCCATCTTCAGATAATAATTCTCAAACTTTCATGGGGTTTGGCGATTCGATGATAAAGAATATGTTGCAATTAGTGCCCTTATATGAGTTATGCATTCCTGCTTATGTTGCTACCTTGGGGATGATGAGCATATAAGGGTGTTACTGCCTATGCTACCACCTTACAACGGTTCCTTTACAACATCTGGTGCAATTTATAGTTTACCGATTTACTATCAATATAAGAGTTATTTTTTATATTAGAAATTTGTGTTTTGTATTGATTTTAAGACTATTTGAAGTAATCTAATTAATAAATGTTTTTTTAATATTTATCAAATTTGGTAATATAATTTTGTTAAATTATGAATTATTATTATTTGAATGTAACATCCCTAATTCATATACAGATGATTTATTATTATTATTATTATTTTATATAAATTAACTTGGAGCATTTGATGCTCTGTTCCGCAACCTCTTGCTTACCCTAAATTTGATTGCAATTATGCTTAAATATTTGAGTTTGTATACATAAGGTCAACACATAAAATTTGTCTCTTTACCTTCTCTCAAACAATTGACAACTAACATTATTGATTATAGATATATATTTATTGTTCAGTACATGTACATACTAATTCTTGTTTGTCACAATGTCTTATTTTCCTTTTTATTGTTATTGGGATGGGCACATTTGTAATGCAACAACATGGGATGAAAATATTTGGGATATATTAATATAGTCTCGATGGTTCAACATGTTACATAATTATTTTCAAATCATATTCTGACAATGTTTTTGCATATGCTAACCTAGCGAGTGCTCATAATGTTGTGAAATCCCTTGTACTTAATGAACATTCGAGAAGTGATAGTCGTCAAGCATTGGGATTCTCAATCATTGTAATGATGTCAATTTAGGGTTATGTTGAGGTGTCAAAATATCCACGCTTCGTACCCTCTAGGGTTGTATTCAACAACATGGAGGCAGGGTGGTTGGTTATGGGGTAATACCCCTCTCCTACCACACCAAGTTAGTCTCAGTTGCACATTCGCTTTTATAGAAAGAGCTCTATAAAACTACTCACTCCGTCAATTTTGGATTACCTACGTTTCTCAATCATTACCCTCCCTTTAGTCAGCCAAATTTACCGGAATACATAATCCACTTCGTAAGAAGGTATGTGCTATTCAGGTAGGGAAGTGATTATTTAAATTATCATTTTGTTGGAGGTTTTTAAGTTGAAGAACAATTGGTTCTATGCAGTTATTCTTAGATTTATTTCATCTTGTCTAATTTTTATTTCTCATTGGCTATTTTTATGGATGGGTTGAAGTCTAATGTTACACTAGGGTTTGACGAATACTTAGAGCTCAGAAATATCTATGGGTTGCTGGTATTTATCTGACTGAGCCTAAATACTAATCTATCTCACTGTAAGAATTAAATGTTATATCAATTTTGTTCCATATCAGATCATATTAAGACCTTTACCATTTAACATAATCATAACATAACACCCACAAAAAATTGTTTACACCTGGAAGGAAACAAAACATAAAACAAAAGTTACACAAAATACTTATTTGTTTTAAATAAGATGGGCTACCATGAAAACCAGAAAGGAGAAAAGATTACTCCACCCAACCAATGAGTATAGGTATTGTCTACTAGAACTCCCGTTGAGCCAGTTTCACTTCCAAAATAATTTTCTTGATAGGGACTAGACCAGGTCCACCTAGGGCTTATCTAACCACACCAGGTCATGCCTAGGGTTTCACAGACCTCACAATTCTAACTAGGAATTCCACTCGCCAACTAGATTAAGAATTCCTTTTCCTGGAAGTGTCCTTCCTACCTCAATAATGTCATATCTGAGGTGTCGAGCTTTCAGTTCCCTCTCTTGGTCCTCCTCCAACTAGGCTCCAATTCACTAGGTTGCCTCAATATTTTTCTCTCACACCCTCTTGGCTCCATTTTCCCTAACTGGGATAATTTATCTTTAGGGAGATGAATAATTGCCTTCTAACTGTCTGGTATTTGAAAATTTCATTTAGCATATTTTCACTTTGTAATTTTTGTGGTTGATCATAGTTAATATTATTAATGAATTTAGAATAAAATAAAAATTTATGTTTGTTACCTATTCATATAAGGCCTTCTATATGGCCCACAGTCTGCTAAGTCATTTTAGTAAAAGTAAATTAAAATATTTACAATTCACTGGGGGGTATTACATCTTCCCCCTCCCCCGCCTGAGCAAAACACTATCCTCAGTGTTTCTTCCTAGCCTTTTAGTACAGATTGAGACATGCCTGACACATAAGATTCTCATCCTCATAGGTTGCCTCTTTTGGGATAAAGTGCCTCCTCTACACTTTAACCTGAGTGTTATATAACTTCTATAGCATGATTCCTCTCTGATCGATAATATACACAGGCTCGACTAGGAACTCTTCGTCCGGATTGACCTACATTCACAATCATCAGAGATGCCATTAGTTTCTCATCAATCATTAGTCAAGAAACATACATAAAATCATTTCAAATTTACTTTTTACTTGTACACCCTGCCAATTAATAGTCTGCTTATGATCATATATGTATTTCTTTAATAGAGAAACATGGAATATGATATTTACACATATATGACTAGGCGAAGACAATTGATAGGCTACAGGTCCAATTCGAGCAAGTATTTGGAAAGAGCCATAGAATCAAGGAGCCAATTTTGCACAACTTCCCCACCTCAAGGTGCTATTTTTAGGTTTGACCCTCACATACACATGATCTCCGACCTGAAATTCCTTGTAGGTCCTAGGTCCTTCTTTTATTTACATAAGTCATTTGATGATCATTCATACCTTTCTCACAGTGTGCTCCATTTCTTCCAGCATGTCGGGTTCCAATATTAGTTTATCTTCAAGATTGTTCTAGTTAATAGGGGTCTTACACTTTCTCCCATACAATAATTTGAATGGGCTCATGCTTAATGAAACATGATAACTATTATTATATGTGAATTCTACCAAGTGGAGGTAATATTCTCACTTACTTGGTTGTTGAATAATCTACATCCTTAGCATATCTTCCAACACTTGATTCACCCATTCAATTTTCCCATTTATCTGCGGATGGTAGGAAGTATTAAATTGTACTTGAGTGCCTAATCTTGTAAAAGAGCCTTCCAAAAAGCAAAGGTAAACTCCACATATCTAACAAAAATTACTACTTTAGGTGTACCATGTAAATGAAAATTTTCTCTCATAAATATATCAGCAATTTGAACAATTTTGTAACTATATTGTACAAGAACAAAATGTGTTTATTTACTTAATTTATCCACAACAACCATTATGAAATCATTTTTACTTTTAGACTTAGGTAAACTTGTGATAAAATCCAATGTGATGACTTCCCATTTCCATTCAGGAATGGGTAATGGGTGAAGTAAACTTGTTGGATGTTGATGTTCAAATTTTACCTGTTGAAACTCCAAACATTTTGTGAAATATTCTGCCACATCCCTCCTCATACCAAGCCAAAATTAATTCTTTCTTAAAGAATAATTAATTTTTGGTAACCAAGGTCGGAAACATAGGAACTTCGTGATATTCATATAAAATTAATTGCTTAATAACTTGTTGGTTGGGGACATAAATTCTGTTGCTATAGGTTAGCAAATTATCGTCATTAATGTCATAATCTAACTATTTTTCAAAGTTGCTCCTTTTCTTTGTTTTCTGCCATAAAAAATTATATTCTAGGTCCCTTAGGGTTGTTTCTTTAATTTGATTTGTAAAATCAAATTTTACTTTACTATATGTAATTTTATATATAAAATTCAACCTTCTACTTAGGGCATCTGCCACCCGATTTTCCATTCCCTCAAGTTTTTTATATCAAATTTGAATTCACTTAGGAAATTAGTCCACCATGTTTGTCGAGCATTAAGGTTGGGTTGTTTAAAGAAACTAGTCAAGCTACTATGATTCATCATTAAAATGAACTTCTTTCCTAACAGAGTGCCACCAAAACTTCAAAGCGTGGACTATTGATATTAATTATAAGTCATAAGAAAAATATATTTGTTCACGCTTCTTCAACTTTCAAGGCTCATAGGGCACCACTCGACCTTCTAGCATTACATGCCTCCTACCCCTTCCTGACATACATATGTATAGGAAGCAAATTCCTTTTTTGGGTTTGGAATCCTTAGAACATGGGTTGTAGTTAAAAAATGTTTTAGTTGGTAAATTTTTATTTTTGCATTCTATTTTCCAGTTAAAATCTCTCCACTTTTTCTAAAAAGAAGTTATGGGGTAGGCTAATCCAGAAAACCGCTCTACAAGGTGGCAGTAATAGTTTGTTAAATCCATAAAATATCGGATATCTACAAAAATTTTAGAAATGGGCCATTCCATGATAGTCTTAATAGTTTCAGGATTTACAACTACTTCCACTTGAGTGATTATGTGTCCCAAGTATTGTATTTGATCCTTATAGACTTCACATTTTCTATACTTGACGTATAGTTAGTGCTCCTACAAGGTCTGCAATATTATCTGGAAATGCCTTTCATGTTCTTCCATATTCTTTGAATCAATTAGGATGTCATCAATAAAAAATAAAACGAATTTGTCAAGATATTGATGGAATATACTACTCATAAGGCACATAATGTGGTCGAGGCATTAGTAAGCCCAAATAGTAGGACTAAAAATTCATAATTCCCATAACAAGTCCTAAATGCAGTTTTGCATATATCTTCATCTATGATCTGTATTTGATGGTATCTTGATCATAAATAAATCTTGGAAAACACAATAGCATCCTTAACCTGATAAAATAAGTCATCGATCCTAGGTAGTGGGTATTTGTTTTTAATAGTTAACTTATTTGGTTTTCAATAGTCCATGCAAAGCCTTAGGGTTCCATCTTTCTTTTTTACAAAGAGTACAAGTGATCCTTATGGAAATACGCTTGGGCGAATATATTTTTTTATCTAATGTCTCCTGCAGTTGCAATTTTAATTCAATTAATTCTGGTATGCTCATACAATAGGGTGCCTTGGATACTAGGGTGGCTCCCAAAATTAATTGAATCATAAAATCAATCTCTCGTTTAGAGGGTAACCTAAGGATCTCCTCTGTAAATACATCAGCAAAATTCTGGTAAATTGACATATTTTCTAAGGTGGTAGTCTTTTCTTTAGATTTAGTATATCCTAATTGGACTACATAAATCTGACAGCCCTTTCCACCTTTTGCAACTTCTCCAACAGTCTTTGTGATTTCTGCACTTCAGTAAGATGAGAAGCTTCAGTGTTGGCTTTATATACTTCTAAAGCTTTGAGATGCCCCTACAAAGTCTTGATCTCTTCTGACTGGATTGACATGTTCTCCAATGTCTTTGTTACCTATTCAACACTTGTAGTATGAGTGGAAGAAGTAGCTGCAGTGGCTGTTCCTGTTGCTGGAAGCTGAGAAATGGGTATGGCATCCAGGGGAACAATGGCCATCTTCTGACTCTGTTCTTTCTCCTTTATCATCTTCTCCATTTCTGCCTCCATTTGTCTAATCTGTATGTTCTGCTCTATAATCAGCTTCATCATGTCAACCTTCTGTGCCTCATTTTCTTCAATGTCCTTAGTTAAGGGGTCCTCTGTGGCTAGCAGCTTAAGCTGCTTTCTCAATGCTGCAATGTCCAAATTCTTCTTCTTGATAATCTCCTCTGCAACATTGACATCTTTAGGATCATATCCTATCTTTACCACCAAGTCTTCCAAAGACTTGATCCTATTATCCTTTGCTAAGGAGGATACCTTCTCCATTTTCAACTGAGACTGAATATTGGCAAATGAAACCTGCAACTTGGACAATGACATAGAAATATTAGTTAATGTAGAATATATCATCTCGCTAGTCTTCTTATGAATCTCCATTTGATCAATGGGATAGATGTCGTTGGTGCTGAACTCAAATGTAGTACTCTTGTATTCTGTTGATGTTTTTGGATGTGGAGTTTGGGCCTCGAGGAAGGCCATCTACGTCTTCCCATGCTCTGTGTCAAAAATTGATAACAATCTTCTTTGTGAGTTGGAGGTCTGCTTCCAAAACTGATTATAGGTACCCTTTTTAAGGATCTCATTCTTAATCTTAATCTCACTGTACGTATCAAAAACTGTCTTTTCCTTCTCTCCTTGGACCTTCTATGAATCTAGCTCTGTCTCCTTCTAACCTTGTGATGATGACAATTCAGTAGAATATGTTATAAATTTTCTACTTGAAGGTGGTGAGTCTATAATTATGATGGCAGCCTGCTCCTATGTCTCTTTGTCCACATCTACCCTAGGAGTCAATTTTGTCCTTTTCTTGTAACTGATCCTGAACTCTTTGGCCTCACTCCCAGTTGTTGATGATGATCGCTCCTCTCTTTTTCTTTTACTTGTTTTCTCCTGAGGAGTGGGAGTCTATAAACTTGAAGTGGAAAAGAGTTGTTCTTTAGCTTCCTACAAGGTATTCTATGTCCATTCCAACTAATTTGCATACTTTTCTATCTCAGGTCTTGAGGTATGGATGTAGGGAGTACTTATATTTTCTACTCTAAGCTTTGAAATAATACCATAAGGGTCATAAGACCATGTAAAACTCAAGCTAAACTTCATCTCTTTAAGCATTTTGTCTGCTTCTTTAACCAAATACGACAACAAAAATTTGTCCATATGCGCTTTCATGCTTTGCCTTCGAACTTAGGATAAAGATGAAGTATGAAATATATGTGAAAACACTTTATCCTCTAGCGCATGTTTTGCCTTTTTACACTGTCATAAAAAGTTAGGATAAAATGGCATAGGCACATATTTATAAAACCAACTATTTTACCTACCCTTAACTAAACTAACATTTTATTTATTTGAAGGGTGCACTTAGACTAGCAAACCCAGATTATTTTCTTTTATAAAAAATGAAAAAATATCTAACATATCCCTTACTTCTCCTATTGATTCATATTAAACAGTTGAATCAAAGTCATTTTCTACCTAACTATTGATTTACCAAGATTAGACTATTTGGAAAATCTTTATTCTCTAACCTAATTTACAGAAATTTAAACAAGTTTAACCATGATTACATTGTATGATTAAACAAAAAGCTAGTTATTATGGCATTTTGAACAAGCTGCACACAACCTTTATTTAACAATGATGAAGAAAACTAACTATTAGTAGTGGCATTTAGACTTGCAACACTTTCAGTATTATTTATTTTTTGTTTTCCTTTTGATGGGGTTCTATCTTTCATTCTTTTTCAATATTTTTGTTTTTTCTCTTTTTTATTTATACCCTCTTTTCATTTTTATTTTATTTTTCTTTTATTTGGAAATCATTGGTAGATTGACAATTATTTACAGTATAAGATTCCTAAGATACAATACTCAAATACCTTGAGATCCTATAAATTATAGGACCCTAATAGTGGCTCCAGCTGGGGATGGCACTCTCCCTGTGAGGTGCCAAGAACATTTGATCAGTAGCCTTGAGTGTTCTATTTCAGCAATATCCACACCTGATTTCCTTTGTTGTAGTACTTATGGTAACATATCGATTGAAGCTTAGGGCCTTCTCTGTGGGCTTCAACTTCTACCAATAGGTCACCCAATCAGAATAATAAAAACAATGATATTTACAATGATTGATTCTAGAAAACTTCTATTGCTTAAAGAAATAGTGCTTCAGCATTCTACCATTCACAGGTCTAGCAGGCATTTTTATCCCATCTAGATGTTTGAGAAAAAATGCATTGTGTCCCTTGAAAGCATAAATGATATAAGATCATGTCCATAGATTGTCAAATTTTCCATGCTTTCCTTTGTCCTGTCTTATGGAATCCCACTTTAAAACTCTATCACCCAAAGTGAAATCATCTTCTTTAGTTCTTCTATCAAAAACCTTTTTTATATTCTCCTGGATGACCTGAGCCTTATTATAGACTTCTTCCCTGGATTGCTGCAATTGGATTGTCTGATCAATTCTCCTTTGGATGTCATTTGGCTCAACCTGCAATTCCTGAATTATCTTCATGACTTGAACTCCCAAAGAGGATGAAAAAACAACATCCATTCCATAAACCAATTTGTATGGTGACATGCCAATTGATTTCTTTGTTGTGAGCCTATCAGCCCAAAGTGCATTTATCAACTTGTTGTGCCATGACTTTTTGTTCTCTTCTAACAGCTTCTTAATGATGTTTACTAGACTCTTATTTCAAGATTCGTCCAACCCATTACCCTGTGGGTAATAAGCAGTTGAATGTCCCAAAGTAATATGGTATTTGTTGCAAAAATCTATCATTTTCTTATATTTAAAAGCTGCAAAATTATTTGTAATGAGCTTGTTTGGAGAGCCAAATATAGACAGGATATTGGTTTCTAGAAATTTGATAATAACAACATCTGTGGCTAGTCTGGAAGGTGTGGCCTCAATCCATTTGGTGAAGTAGTCAATAGCAGTGAGGATCCATTTATGTTGGGCAAAGGATGGTGGATGGATTTCTCCAATTAAATCCAATCCCCATTGTTGGAAAGGACTTTCAACAAATATGCGCTTTAAAGGTAGAGGTAATAAATTTATTTTCCCCTCAAATATTTGGCATTTATGGCAAGAGGTTACTTTCTTATGAACATCAGGAAAAAGGCTAGGCCAGTAAAAACCAGCTCTAAGGATCTTATTAGCAGTGGTTTTCCATTATAGATGTCCACCACAATCACCTTCATGGAATTCCTGCATTGTTCTTTTTGCATCATCTTTCAATGGACACATTAGTAAAATACCACCAACATCTTTCCAATATAAAACATTATCTATGATGCAAAATTTTACTGCTTTTAACTTTAGAAATATAGCCTTTGTCTTAGTTAAATTGGGAGGAGCATTTGAATTGAATAAAACAAAAATGAGGTATGCATACCAGGGTGAGGTCATAAAAGCATCATCTAATTGTGGAGTCTCATGTTCCTCTTGATCATCTAATGCAACTACAAAATTTATATCCAATGCATTAAAGTTCGATTCAACCATCAATTTGGCTAATCCTTGTCCTTTGATAAGCTTGGTTGGCTTGATTTCGATGTCATACTCAAGAATTATGGCAATCCATTTGCCTCTTTTACTATCTGGTCCATTTTGTGTTAAAATATCCTTAACTACAGCATTTGGTACATAAGAAATTATGTGAGAATGGAGGATATACACTCTGAAATCTTTAATTATTGTTATCAATGTGAAAGCCTGTTTTTCCATTATATTATATTTAAGTCCAACATCCCTTAAAGCCTTGCTAAATAAAGCAATGGGTTGTTCAAATCCATCATCTTTTTTCTATAAAAGGATAGTTGCAACAGTGTGTTCAGAAGCAAATGAAAAGATTATAAAATCCTTAGTGAAATTTGAACTGATTAGGACTGGTGCTTTGGTCAATGCTTATTTAACTTGATCAATCATTTCCTAGCTTCAATATTCCATCTGATGAATCTTCTTAGGAAGTTTATTCCACCAATAAATGATTGAAGTTCCTTAATGTTTCTAGGATTATTTATTTTGAGAATAGCTTCAATCCTTTTGGAATCAATTTTAATACCTTCCTTAGCTATGATATGACCAAGAAGTTTTCCCTCTTCAAGGCCAAACATTGTTTTCTTAGGATTTAGTGAAATCTCAAACCTTCTGAATTTCCCAAATACTCTTCTAAGATGTAACAAATGTTCTTGATCAGTTTTAGAATGAACCGCAATGTCATCTAGATAGATCACAATAAATCTGCCAATTTCATCAGCAAAAGCAATATCCATTGCTCTTTGAAATGTAGCTCCAACCTTCATTGACCCAAAGAGCATCTTCACATACATGAAGGTACCCCATGGAGTAGTAAAGGTTGTTTTATATTGATCATTAGGTTGAACTAAAATCTAATTATAACCTGAGAAACCATCTAATAGAGAAATCCTAGAAGACCCAACTACCTTCTGCAGAATATGATCCATTTTTGGGAAAGGGTAGTTGTCTTTTAGGGAGACTTTATTAAGGTTACTAAAATCTATTCACAATCTGATTACACTTGTTTTCTTCCTAGTTGGCACAATATTGGAAACCCAATTAGAGTACCTAAGAGGAACTATGATTTTAGAGTCATACATTCTTTTAATTTCCTTCTCAATTAGAGGCATCAATACTGGATTTATTCTTCGAAGCTTTTGTTTAAATGGTTTCTGATCCTCTTTAATTGGAATTCTGTGTTGTATAATCTCTATATCATATGTTTTAAGATCTTCATAGCTCCACGAAAAAACATCACTAAACTCCTTGAATAAAGCAATGTATTTTTGTTTTTCAGCAGTTGGGAGTGATTTAGACAGTTTTATGATTTTGGGATCTTTTTCACTGCCTATATTACATTCTTCTACTGCTGCTCTTGTGGGCTCAATCTTAGGATTCTTAGCCACATCATTGAAATCAAATAATTCTTCTAGTGGAACTAGGCCTCTAGGTAAAACATTATCCTTTAACTGAAGCGTTTCAAACTCTTCTTTTTCTGGGTCTATCTCAAGAAATTCTAATTTATTTACAACTTTATCTATGGGTGTATTTACATCTGAGTTTTCTAACTGCCTTTCTAGATTAGAATGTACAACTTTTTGATTTTCTAATTCAGATTCCAAATCTATACTATCATCTTGAAATTCATCCTTAGATTGCAAAAAACTTTCAATTTGTTTATCACTACCAAACACCTACCAATACTTCATATTATCTGGTACAACATGCGATGTTTCACTTCCACTATATATTCTCGGTTAGGGTGAGGCATTTTACAAGAGCTGGCTGAAAAAGCCAGACTATTTGGAATGATATTTTGTTTTCTAGGAATTGCAGAAAGGTCATATTCAAGAAAACTCTCTAGAAAATCAAGCACAACATTTCTGTATGCTCTCATTCTAGGGTGTTTAGCTGAATACTCTCCTTTAATTTGTTTTATAATTAACTCAACATCCCCTTGAATGGAGATTCTCTTGGCACCTAATTTTTTCAACAATTGCAATCCTAATATAAGGGCTTCATACTTTGTTATGTTATTGGTACATTGAAAATTGAGCTTGTATGAGTGACCCTCAGCATGATTGTTTCCTGTGTTTACCACCCATATTCCTACTCTAGAACCATCTTTGCTACAAGATCCATCAAAGATCATGTTCCAAAGAGGTTCAGGAGGAGTATTTGGTTCTATTATTTGTGTTTAGTTTGGATATGTTTCAGAAATCTCAGTTTCATCTTTGATCACCTCATTGTTAATGTCTCCATCATTATAAATAATGAAAGAGTCTAAATCTGAGTGGACGGAGTAAAGAAGATAGTTGTGAGGCTTGTCTTGACTACTCACCATGAATTTCATCAAAGTTTCCCTATATAATCTTCTTTGTTGCCCAAAAACTGGGATGGTGGCAAAGGTCATATCCATCTGTAGGGTAGCTTGTAATTTTTCTCCCCATGAGCCTGACAACAACATGCCATACTTAGGGGGAATGTCTACAACCACTATGTCCATTACTAGACTTTTGGCAGGGATTTGAGCTAAAGTAACACATAGGTCTTTGATGAGACCTAGACATCTTACTTTGCTGGAATCAAAAGAATACAAGTCTTTATAAGGTCTGGTAATGTCAAGTCCTAGTTTCTCCATAACAACTTTAGGCATTAAATTGTGGGAAGCACCTGAATCTAACATAGCATTATGGAGAATCTTGTCATGAATATTTAGGCTAACATAGAATGGAGGAACTCCTCCTTCCTGTGGTTTTCCCTCAAATTTTGACCCAAATAAGAGTTCAGGCTGGTCATCATTTAGATTTACAGAGTCTGTGTTTTCCCCTATATTTAGAGCTTTCATCACTTGGGGTTTGTACATGTTTTTGTTCATTAACTCTGTTAGGGGAATAGGAATTTTCAATTTTGCTAATTCATTCTCAATGTTGAACGATGTTTGAATCTTAACCAGGTTTAGAAGTTCAAATTGATCTATAATTACTTTTGTTATACGCTTTTTTCATTGACTTGTGGTTAGGATATCAGTTTTAGTTTTAGAAACACTGTCAATTATCCTTTTGATAGGAATTTCTACTTTCTTTTTACGAGAATTATCAATAGTTTTCTTAGGAAGACTTTCTGTGGTTTTCCTAAGAATAGTTTGAGAGGTTTTTTTAGCAGGATTATCAGAGTTTTTATTGTTGAGATTGTCTGAATTATTTTTTTCTTAAGGTTATACTACCTATGGAACTCCATGATGGCATTTTCAAAACCTTATCTATATTCATATGATTCTTCAGAGTCAAGTTCAGTTTGAGCTAGGAGAAAAAGTTATTACTCCTCTTGAGTGAGGAAAATTGTTTCACCATCATTTATTCCCATCAGATTTATTTGACTATCATCCAAATCTTCAATAATATTACCCTCATCATCAGTGTAGTTTTCCTGAAAAGGAGGCCGAACCTGCTGGTCTGGACCCTTTTGTTCTCGTTGTTTGATTTGGGGAACATTCCTTATAAAGTTTTGGTTTCTATTTTGAGGAGAATTTTGGTTCTCTCTCATTTGAGTTTGGTCATTTATGTTTACTCTTTACATCATATTTTCCACTACCCTCACTAGGTTATCAATTTTGTGATCATACGCAGAAGTGGAAGGCTCTTCTTTTATGGTAACCTTTTAGTTGGCCTTCTTGGCTAAGATGTTAGCTTCAACTTTTATAGAATTAGCTTGCATTTCTTCCAAAGTTGTCAGGTCTCTCTCTCTAAGTTGATATTCCATGTCTACATCAAAACCATAAGGAAAATCAATTAAATTTAGGCCACGGGAGGGCTTGATGTCTATAGGAATGACATTGTAAACAGTGTTAAACCATTCACAGTATTCTTCCATAATTTCATTTGGATTTATTTTCAGTATTTTGTATTCATTTAGGAGTTGAAGTGGTTTTTTCTTGATTTTCCATCTAGCTAAGAAAGATTGATGGAATGCATCAAGGTTAGCTATACTTCCTGCAGGTAAACTCCTAAACCATTTTTTGACATCACCTCCTAAACTTTGAGCAAAAAATCTCATTTTTACATCAGCTTCATCTACTTCTTCAAGGTCAAACACATCATTCATTCTATCCACATGCTGTTGAGCAGTATGAGAACCAATGTTGTCAAAGGTCCAAATTTTAGATTGATAATCTCTAGGCATAGCATTTAGCTTGCTTGGTAACACCAAAGGTGCATACCTACCTGCCATAACTAGTCTGAAAGATTGACAAGAAGATGGACCTGTGGTAGGTGTAGTCGTGATAACTATAGGGATAGTAGGAATAATAGTCTTAGATATTACAGGTGAAGAAGTAGAGACTATGGAATGAGTAGGACTAAGGGGTTGTAGATTAATAGACTTGTAAGATTGGTTGGACAAAGAAGTTGCTGCAATGGTTAAAGTTGAAAATTCAACAGATTGTTGAATACAAGCTTCATCAATGGCTTGGTTTAAAACCGAAACCAAATCCTATAATTTATCAAATTTTTGTAGGGATTCAAGATCAGGATTTGTTTCAAAAGGTTGGGTTTGGGGTATATATGGTTGCAGTATGGTTTTGCCAATGACAATCTGATCTACAAAACTCTCAGATTTTGATTTAAACAAACTATTCTGGAAAGGCAAATCAAACTCTATATCTTGAATAGTTTCAAATTTCTCTGGAAGAGAGTTAGACCTTAACAAAGGACTATTCTTAGGAAGAGAATTGAACCTAGACAAAGGACTATTACTACCTTGACTCTCTGTAAAAAATTTCTTTCTCACCAATTTCTTTGGGTTATCTACAAATTCAGCAGGGTTGGGATCAGGGTGAGCTCTAGTGAAAAATCTTTTGGGAACTAGCTCTATTAAAATTCATCACACCACTAATAAAATTGAAATTAAAGACACACTCAAATATATACATGATAACAACTTCTGATCATGTATTTCATGATGATATATAAGCTTTAATTTATAGAAATACTGATTGAATCCCAAGGAATAATGATTTTTTAATCTAAAGAGTGTTCTTCCCCAGTATGGTTGACACTATGTTGTCATTTTGTACTTTTTAGGTTGAGGGAGTAAACACATAGGACAACATCAAAACCACTTTGGAAGTTGGGATTCAGCCCTACCAGCTTCAAAGAGGGATATCTCTATAAAATTTAGCTTTGTTTTATGTGAATTTTAGGCTAGTTATGAATTTATTGACTGTTTTGTTTGAAAGGTTTGGTTGATTTAAGTGTTATAATACCATTGGGCTATGGAGTCTGAATATTTAACTTGAATTGACATCAAATTTTAGAGGAGTTTCACAGGGAAAGCTAGGTTGCACTATTTGGATCTTTTTAGAAATTAAATGGATTGTGAAATAGTAGAAATGTAAGACTCAGTAGAAATTAAGGAGCAATTAAGAATTCCTTAATTTGACTTCAGTGGAAAACATGAAAATTACTAACAGCCAGAATAGGGTGCTCTAAATAACAAATCCTATTCATCACAGTTTCTGTTAAATAATTTATATTTCAAAGTAACAGAAAAAGAACAACAATGTTTAAACAAATAAACTGAAAAAACACATCACCATTTGGTACACCACATGAATCTTGTGAAAAGGTCCCTGTATTATTGATGCTCCAGCACTTTGAAAAATTACAATATGCAAAGGAAATTACATTCAAAAATCAACTCTTAATACTTCAAACAATGAAGTATTTATACAAAATAATTACAAAAACGTTGTCAAAACTGGCAGTGTATTATTAGCCTAATTCTAAGCAATAAGATTTATCTATGGCAGAAAGATAGGCCACGTAGACAACTGCATGTAAAGGTGGCTCTACTTTGGTGGGTTTGGTTGTTGAATCAACCCAAAACTATGTTGCATTGATGTGCTAGTTGTTGTGTTGGCTGGTGTGCTAGTCGTTGTCTTACTTCATCCGAATTACCTTTTTAATCTAGCAAATCGTAAAGTGCTTCCCATATATTTTCATATGGTATGGTTAATTTAATTATCCTACGGTAAATTTCATCAACCTTTGTGTATTTTTCAAAAGTTGGCTTCACTGTAAAAACATGTTTTACCTCATTCTGTATGTAGAAATCATTTTCCATGGTTTGTAAAAATGCTTTTGTTGTCATATTGCCCTTTAACCCACTGAACTTGACACTGCTTCTGACCATTTCTTTCATTTTCAAGACATAGTCTTCCTAAGTGATTAATTTATCATTTATCACATAAATGTTGGGCATCCCTTTATGGATTAATGCTTCAATTCTGTTGCAGAACCTGTTTACTCCCAACTCTAATGTTTCACATCTTTCTTCCAATTGATCAATGAGGTTCCTTTTGGTCAAAATTTTCTTGACTTCTAAAATAGTGGCAGTTCTGTCACTAATTCCTAATTCTTCAAGTTCATATTTTGACTTAGAATTCAATAATCTGATAATTTTGGAGGCTTCTGTGGGCATTTCTCCAAGCTTCTCCCATCCCTGAACAATGGTTTCTGTGTATTTTTCTATCAATTCTTTTTGTTCAAAGATGAATTGGATAGATGGCCAAATCTCATCCAAAGAGTCTAAAATACCCATCCAAATGGTTTCATTGGCTTGGGCCAAGGTCTGACCAATTGAGGTATCCCTTTCTACCTCTGTAGCTTCTCCAATAGTCTCTGTCATTTTTTCACTTCAGTAATATGAGAAGCTTCAGCTTTGGCTTTCTGTACTTCTAAAGCTTTGAGCTACCCCAAAAAGGTCTTGATCTCTTCTGATTAGATTGAAATGTTGTCCAGTGTCTTTGTTACCTGTTCAGAACTTGCAGTATGAGTGGAAGAAGTTGTTGCAGTAGTTATCCCTGTTATTGGAAGCTGAGAAATGGGTATGGCATCCAGGGGAACAATGGCCATCTTTTGACTATGTTCTTTCTCCTTTATCATATTCTCCATTTCTACCTCCATTTGTCTAATATGTATGTTCTTCTCTACAATCAGCTTCATCATGTCAATCATTTGTGCCTCATTTTCTTCAATGTCCTTGGTTAAGGGGTCCTCTGTGGCTGGCAGCTTAAGCTGCTTTCTCAATGCTGCAATGTCCAAATTCTTCTTCTTGATAATCTCCTCTGCAACATTGACATCTTTTGTTGAAAATTGGCAATGAGAAATTGCTAAAAATAGAAGTGTTAAAAATAGCACTACTAAAAATAACAATTTGGGCATCAGTGCTGGATTGGGCAACATGGAATGAAAAATGGAAGTGCTAAAAATAAAAGTTCTATTTTTAGCAGTTCAAGTTGGATTCCTATTTTTAGACAGTCCCTAGTCTAAAATAGGAAGTAAAATTCGAATTTGGTCTTACCAGCAGTTTGAATATTAATTAATTAATTAATTCTCCATGAGTTAATTAGTTAAGGAAAATCAAACTTGAAGTCTTTGTGAGAACATGCAATAATCTCTCCACTGATTGGGGAATGTGTCCTTGATTTGCTCCACTGATTGAGGAATTAAGGGTGAGTTCTATATTGAGAGGGTCAGTTGACTTAGTTTAACTTAGTCAAGTTCAGTTAGATTAATTTAACAAGCTGTTAAATTAATGAGATTCAGTATGTTGATGCTTGCATGCATGTGACAACTGGTATTTTCAGATAACTGAGTATTCTCTCATGGATAACTGATGCATGGCAGTTTAGACAGAGACCCAGTTGAGATCAGAGAAGGGACAATGTACTATCAGTTGGATGGATATTTTTCCTATAAAGGAAGCTCATCCATGATGAGGATTTATCTCCTTCAAGTTTGTGCAGCTAGATCAGAGGTTAGTGAGTGTGTGAAGAGGCCAATTCACACAGGTGGCAGCACTGGACTCCAAGGAAACTGCATAAGGAAATAGGAGGTTTGGAGGGCAGAGAATAAGATTTATGAGAAGCCTTTGACTGTCTATGAGCAGTAGAGGGATTGTACTAAGAGCTGGATAACTTCCGAGCTAAGGCTTTGTGTAATCCGGACTATATTTCCACTTGTATGATAATACAAAGATGGGGTTTTAGGCAGGTTCTTTCCCTAGGTAAATTCTTCTATGTTATGTGTGATTGATTCCTTCTTATCAGTTCTATGTATTCTTATTGATGTTGCTTATGGTTTATTAAGCTTCCGCTAATTTTTTTGTAGAAGTAGATCAAGTGTTTTGCTTTAGTACATTGCATTACTAAGTTGATCTACAGGTGGGAAAGTTCTACATGGTATCAAAGCTAGATGATTTGTAGGAAAAATTCTACATCTTTAGGATCATATCCTATCTTTACCACCAAGTCTTCCAAAGACTTGATCCTGTTATCACCCCAAGAAACTCTCCTAAGTTGTATATCAGAGATGCTCGGGAACATTACAAACTCAACAAAAATGTTGGAAAATGGTGGATGAATGGAAGGAATGATGCATATTCAAGCCAGATAACCACTTCTACTATGCTTAACCCCAGACATGGGTGAACACCCCCAGACTACAAGGCTTTAGACCACTAATTACTCACAATTTAAGGAATAGGTGAACATGAGGAATACTGACCACACCATCAGATGCACAGGACCCTGTGATGGCTAGCTGCAACCAATTGAAAGGTCTATAAATCTATTTCCTAATGCAAAAACAGGATGATAGCTATCTAGCATTAAAACAACAAAAACCTGCATACACATTCAATAATACTTACTAGATTCTAACACAGAGGTGGGATGATAGCCCCTCTAATGCTAAACATCAAGAGCACATGAAAAATGCATAACAAGCACAACCTAGAACAAAGAAGAAGTGGAAAGTGAGCAATTAACAACAAAAGAAGCTTGCATTAGCTGAAAATGAATACCAGACGCTGCAGCTATCACAGTAGTTACAGTCTCTAGAAGTTTAACCTTATATCAAGATAACATTCATCAACCCTCATTACATCTTCTTTGTGGGTATATATGGAGTTTGTTTACAAAATTACTTTGCTATGCTATGCGTGGAGGGGTCATAATGGACCACCAACCACATTTACAATTAGATATGGGTCTCTGCTGCAAACTGTGTGTTTTAATGAACAAAATCGGGCTTTTTAGATATTTTGATATACTTCACGAACCGGTGAAGTGCTATATTGAAGGGGTTCCATAACTAATTAACGCTTTGATATGCTCGAGGTCGTCCTTTCCTTCCTTGGTCATGCTATCTCTTGAATGAGGTAGTTGAAGATAATAAGTGCAGAGTGTTGGTGGACGATCGCCTTCATCCCTTGGAAGCACGGGACAGGCCAAAAACACGAAAATTGCATGAAAAATGAACGAAGGGCTGAGAATGAATGCTAGTCGTTGGATGAAATGGATGGACGACTGAGATCTCATGGCAGGAGGCGATGGGCAGAAACAGAGGCGCAATTGATTATAAGCCGTTGGATCTGACAGATTGGACGGCGGAGATCGGATTATGTGGGCTATCGGAAGGTATATGCGCGGGAAGATTGTAGGCCGTTGGATCTCGGGCGGGGAGATCCAACAGTCATCGGGCGATGAAGTAGCGCGAGGGTTAGTGAGCGGGAGGACGTACGAGAGGGCGGTAAGCGGTTTCCCTGCACCACTTCGGCATGGCAGTCAGTTTCCATAAGCGGGGGCACGAGCACATTCGATGAGCGACACGTGGCTGGTGGGTCTTGCGGGAAACCACTTTCTCGGTGGGCTATCACGTGCGTGGCTTGCGGGAGTGGGGGCAGCGTAAATCATCGGATCACAAGGTGGAGGATTAGACGGTGGTGGATTAATGCGCGCGTTTGTTGAATGATGTGACAAGGAGGGCCTCAGCGGTAGCGCCTTTTATATGCGCACGGTCATATAACCATGGACTCATGGGTTTAACAATGCACCCAGGACCCGAGGGAAATAGGATTTATACAGGGTTTATGGAGAAATTAAGAGGAAAATGGAGGAAAACAGGGGTGGTGGGAGTTATAAGGGAATAAGGCAAATGAAGGGAGAAGGATAAAATGAGCTGTTACGAGCTCCTCTGCAACTAAAATCAGCACTGCCCAACCTGTTTTTATCCATCAAAAGTTGAAGAACATGGCAGAGCTAACACTGGCTCCTTCTGGGGATGAGATCCTCCCTGTGAGGTCTCAAGAACGTGCAGATCAATGCCTTTCCAGCTGAAGACAAATTAGCTAAAATTCCTAGTGTTCCATTAGGCATGGAGTCTACTAAAACTGATAAAACCAAATATGTACAACTTTTAAGGCCAAAGACCTTAAACAACATAATTTTTTAGAAAACGCCCATTAACTGGGCCATCAAAAACTGCTTCTCCTCCCATAATTTTCAGTATGAAGGTGTTGTTCCCTTGAATCTGTGAAATGATGAATGGCCCTATCCAGAAAGCATCAAATTTCCCATGGTTGCCTTTCTTTTCTTTTAGTGCATCCCATTTCAGAACTAGATCCCCAACTTGAAAATTATTTGATTTTGCCTTCTTGTCAAAAGCCTGCTTGATCTTCTTCTGATGTGTTGCAGCCTTTTCAACCAGCTGTTCTCTAATCTGATGTACTTTTGCTAAATCAATGATCCTCTTCGCCATTTCCTCTTCTTCATTCTGTTCTGTTTGAAGGAATTTTTCCACAAGGAGAGTTAGCTGAATTGGGAACGTAGCTTCAATGCCATATACCAGCTTGAAAGGAGAATTCCTTGTAGATTTTTTAATGGTCACTTTGTCAACCCACAGTGCATACTTGAGCTTAGAATCCCAATTCTTTTTATTGTCCTCTAACAGCTTCTTAATTATCCTTATCAAGATTTTATTAGAGGATTCTGCCAGACCATTTCCTTGTGGATAGTATGAGGTGGAATGAACCAGTTTAATACCCATTGAATTGCACATTTCCACCAATTATTTTGCCCTGAAGGCTGCTGCATTGTCTGTGACCAGTTTATGTGGACAATCAAATCTGCTGAAGATATTTTCTGTCAAAAACTTCATGACCACATTATGATCAGCCTTTCTGGTAGGAATTGCTTCAATCCACTTGGTGAAATAATCAGTGGCTACTAATATCCACCTGTGCTGGCCACTGGAATGTGGATTGATTTCTCCAATGAAATCCAAGCCCCACTACTAAAAAGGTACTTTTGCCTGTATTGGTTTTAGGGGCAGGGACTTCAACTGCTGCTTTCCTTCAAATCTTTGGCACTTGTCACAAGATTTAACAAAAGAAAATACATCAGAAAATAAAGTGGGCCAATAGTACCCAGCTCTGAGAATCTTATGGGTAGTGGTTTTCCAACAATGGTGCCCTCTACACACGCTGGAGTGAAACTGCTGCATAACTTCTTTTGACTGTTCTTTGTCTAGACACCTTAAAAGCACTCCAGATGGATCCCTCCAGTAGAGCAGATTTTCATTAATGCAATATTTAGCTGCCCTAAGTTTTAAAGTTCTGGCTTGACTTTGAGTAAATTCTGAAGGGATTTCTAGCTTCAGTAAGAAATTAACTATTGCAGAATACCAATCACAAGAAGCTAGATTTTCGGCCACTGACTGCTTTCTGTCCGGTTCAGCTGCTTCCTCTTCTTCTGCCTGACCATTTTCTGCAATTGTGCACAGGAAATCAATATCTAAAGATCTGCAATTTTCCTCAGCTAACAATCTGGCAAGACCCTGACCTTTGACCAGCTTGGTGGGCTTCAATTCTATATTAAATTCTATCATCTTTGCAATCCATTTAGCCCTTCTTCCATCAGCATCAGGTTGTGTTAAGACATCTTTTATTGCAGCAGAGGGTACATATGCAATTATCTTGGAATGCAAGATATAAACTCTGAAAGATTTCAAGGATTTGATAAGGGCATATACTTGTTTTTCAATAATGTCATGCCTCAGTTCAGCATCCCTCAAGTTCTTGCTGAAAAATGCTACTGGATGTTCTGAACCTTCTACATCTGCTTGCAATAAGACTGCTGCAATGGTGTCTTCAGAGGAAAATGAGAATACATGGAACTCCTTGCTGTAGTCTGGGCTTATTAAAGTGGGAGCCTCCATAATAGCCTTCTCAAATGATTTTCTTGCTACATCAGTCCACTTAACTTCTACTCCTTTCTTCAACATGGAGGTAACATGCTTCACCAGTTCTGCAAAATTTGGTATGAACCTCCTGACAAAATTAATTTTGCCCAGAAAGGACTGGATATCTTTCTTTGATCTAGGGACCGACAAGGTCTGTATTGCTTTCACTCTTTCTGGGTCAATTCGGACACCTGCAGCAGACACAACATGTCCTAACAGCTTGCCTTCTTCTAAAGAAAATTGTGATTTTTTAGGATTGACTGAAATCCCAAACCTTTTGCACTTCAAAAACACTTTTTTCAAATGCTGCAAATGATTTTGATGGCTACTGGAGTATATTGTTATGTCATCAAGGTAGATAAAGACAAATTTATCCTTCTCTCTACAAATTCTATATCCATAGATCTCTGAAAGGTTGCTCCAACATTCATCAATCCAAAAAGCATCTTGGCATACATAAAAGTGCCCCAAGGAGTGGTAAATGCAGTCTTCTCTTGATCATCTGGATGCACATCAATCTGATTAAAACCTGAAAAACCATCCAAGAAAGACATTACTTTGGCTTCTGAGACCTATTGTAGCAAATGCTCCATATTTGGTAGAGGATAGTTGTCTTTCTTAGAACATTTGTTCAAGTTTCTAAAATCAACACACAGTCTAATTTCTCCACTTTTCTTCCTCACCACTACTAGGTTGGCTATCCATTTTGACTATCTAAGAGGAACTATAATCTTGGCAGCCAACTATTTTTTAATTTCTTTTTCAATTAGAGGAAGAAGCATAGGATTTATTGGTCTCAACTTCTGTTTGAAAGGAATAGTGTCTTTTTCCAGAGGGATTTTATGCTGGATTATGTTCTTATCATATGTTTTCATATCACTATACTCCCAGGAAAACACATCAGCAAATTGCCTCCTTAAATTGCAGTATTCAGCGCTTTGATCAGCAGACAGATGGGAAGACAGACTTATGTATCTAGGCTAACCTGGACTCCCTATATCATGCTTACAGACTGCAGATTGATCTTCTTTTTGGGCAGCTTTGTAAGGCACATCATTCTGGTCAAACGGTCTTACTAAAAGAATGAAACCCTTAGGAATATGATTGTTGGGAAGCTAGACAATGCTATTTTTATCAATTTTATTTCTAAGATGGGATTTGTTGCTTTCTTCCAAGGCTTCATTTTCTTGGTCAATTTCAGAAAATTCATCAATGACTTACAGGAACCTATTTATCTCATCATCATCAAAAAATTTCCAATGATGGACATTATCAGGCAAGGATGGTCTGTATTTCATTTGCACTTCATAAACTAGTCTGGGAGGCATGGGAGGGATAAACAGACTAGCAGACACTGCAATGGAATCAACAAGCTGATTTTGGGCTCTAAGGATATATGAAATACAGAAATAATCAAAAGAATCTCTGATTCTCCATACCTCATCTCTGTATGCTTTCAGCCTTGGGTGCTTTGCTGGCCTGCCATGATTGGGAAATGTGGAAGAATATTGGCAGCTTGAATGGTAGGAATTAATGTTATGGATGGTAGAGACAAAGGGATGTTTTGGACTGTATGGGAAACTTTCTTTGGACTGAGAGTGAAAGGGGAACTAACTAAACAAGGGCCTGAATTAATCTTTGAAGGAATTTCCTTATTAACGATGCTAGGCTCTAAATCTTCACACTGTATATCTTCAGCTATAACTTTATCTTTCAGAGTTGCATGAGAATTCTTAGGCTTACCTGATCCTGATGCCCCTTTGTGTGATGCTTTCTTCGATTTGATAGTCCTCTCAGGGTCAGGCGCTAGAAGCACTGGTGATTTCTGAGGATTTCTTCAAGTATGCCTCACAAACTGAGCCATAACTTCAATGTGGAGTCGCCAAAGGTTGGTCTTCCTCCAGTGGAGTCGCCAAATAGATGATTACAACCAGAAATGTGCCCAGACCTTGTCTATCATCAAAATATAGAACTTGTCTTGACGATGAACCACACTAGTTGGTTCGAAACGTGTCGATAAATGATATTCTATGTGATTTACGTTGAAGAATCTCTCATAAATCTAGAACTGTGTCGTTCTCCCAGGGAAGCTGAGCTTCAATCTCCTGTCCCCGGCAACGGCGCCAATTAATGTTATCACCCCAAGGAACTCTCCTAGGTTGTATATCAGAGATGCTCGGGAACATTACAAATTCAACAAAAATGTTGGAAAATGGTGGATGAATGGAAGGAATGATGCATATTCAAGCTAGATAACCACTTCTACTATGCTTAACCCCAGACATGGGTGAACACCCCCCAACTACAAGGCTTTAGACCACCAATTACTCACAGTTTAAGGAATAGGTGAACATGAAGAATACTGACCACACCAGCAGATGCATGGGACCCTGTGATGGTTAGCTGCAACCAGTTGAAAGGTCTGTAAATCTATTTCCTAATGCATAGACAGGATGATAGCTCTCTGGCATTAAAACAATAGAAACTTGCATACACATTCAATAATACTTACTAGATTCTAACACAGAGGTGGAATGACAACCCCTCTAATGCTAAACATCAAGAGCACATGAACAATGCATAACAGGCACAACCTGGAACAAAGAAGAAGTGGAAAGTGAGTAATTAACAACAAAAGAAGCTTGCATTAGCTGAAAATGAAGACCAGACACTACAGGTATCACAGTAGTTACAGTCTCCAGAAGTTGAACCTTACATCAAAATAACATTCATCAACCCTGATTACATCTTCTTTGTGGGTATATATATGGAGTTTGTTCACAAAATTGCTTTGCTATGCTATGCGTGGAGGGGTCATAATGGACCACCAACCACATTTACAATTAGATATGGGTCTCTGCTGCAAACTGTGTGTTTTAATGAACAAAATCGGCCTTTTTAGATATTCTGATGTACTTCACAAACCGATGAAGTGCTATATTGAAGGGGTTCCATAACTAATTAATGCTTCGATATGCTCGAGGCCGTCCTTTCCTTCCTTGGTCATGCTGTCTCTTGAATGAGGTAGTTGAAGATAATAAGTGCAGAGTGCTGGTGGATGATCACCTTCATCCCTTGGAAGCGCGGGACAGGCCAAAAACACGAAAATTGCATGAAAAATGAACGAAGGGCTGAGAGCGAATGCTATTTGTTGGATGAAACGGATGGACGGCTGAGATCTCATGGCGGGAGGCAATGGGCAAAAACGGAGGCGCAATTGATTATAAGTCGTTGGATCTGACAGATTGGACGGTGGAGATCGGATTATGTGGGCTATCAGAAGGTATATGCGCGGAAAGATTGTAGGCCGTTGGATCTCGGGTGGGGAGATTCAACGGTCATCAGGTGACGAAGTAGCGTGAAGGTTAGCGAGCGAGAGGACGTACGAGAGGGCGGTAAGCAGCTGCCCTGCACCGCTGCGGGATGGCAGGAGGTTTCTGTATGCGGGGGTGCGAGCACATTCGATGAGCAATACGTGGCTGGTGGGTCCTGTGGGAAACCACTTTCCCTGCGGGCTATCACGTGCGCGGCTTGCGGGAGCGGGGGCAGCGTAGATCGTCGGATCACAAGGTGGAGGATCGGACGGCAGTGGATTAATGCGCACGTTTGTTGAATGATGTGACGGGGAGGGCCTCGGCAGTAGCGCCTTTAATATGCGTGTGGTCATATAACCACGGACTCATGGGTTTAACAATGCACCCGGGACCCGAGGGAAATAGGATTTATACAGGGTTTATGGAGAAATTAAGAGGAAAACCGAGGAAAACAGGGGTGGCTAGAGTTATAAGGGAATAAGGCAAATGAAGGGAGAAGGATAAAATGAGTTGTTGCAAGCTCCTTTGCAACCAAAATCAGCATTGCCCAACCTGTTTTTATCCATCAAAAGTTGAAGAACATGGCAGAGCTAACAAATCCTATTATCCTTTGCTAAGGAGGATACCTTCTCCATTTTCAACTGAGACTGAATATTGGCAAATGAAACCTGCAACTTGGACAATGACATAGAAGTATTAGTTAATGTAGAAGATATCATCTCACCAGTCTGCTTATGCATCTCCATTTGATCAATGGGATGGATGTCTTTGGTGCTAAACTCAAATGTAGTACTCTTGTAGTCTACTGATGTTTTTGGATGTGGAGTTTGGGCCTCAAGGAAGGCCATCTGCATCTTTCCATGCTCTGTGTCAAAAAATGATAACAATTTGCTCTGTGAGCTGGAGGTCTGCTTCCAAAACTGATTATAGGTACTATTTTTAAGGATCTCATTCTTAAGCTTAATCTCCCTATACCTATCAAAAACTGTCTTTTCCTTCTCTCCTTGGACCTTCTGTGAATCTAGCTCTGTCTCCTTCTAACCTTGTGATGATGAAGGTTCAGTAGAGGATGTTAGAAATTTGTTGCTTGCAGGTAGTGAGTATGTAATAATGATGGCATCTTGCTCTTTTATCTTTTTGTCCACATCTTTCCTAGGTGTCAATTTTGTCCTTTTCCTGTAACTAATCCTGAACTCTTTGGCCTCACTTCGAGTTGTTGATGATGATCCCTCCTCTCTTTGTCTTTTACTTGTTTTCTCTTGAGGGGTGGGTATCTGTAAAATTGAAGTGGAAAAGAGTTGTTCTTCAGCTTCCTGCAAGGTATTCTTTGTCCATTCCAACTGATTTACATACTTTTCTATCTCAGGCCTTGAGGTATGGATGTAGGGAGTACTTTTATTTTCTACTTTGAGCTTTCAAATAATACCACAAGGGTCATAAGACCATGTAAAACTTAGGTTTAACTTCATCTATTTAAGCATTTTGTCTGCTTCTTCACCTATTGTCCTAGTATTACATACAAATGGGCCCACCTATGTCTTGATGCAGAATTGTGATTTTTTTTAGCCACCACAAATGAATGTCATCGGAATTTAACATCTATCTGATGTATTCAAGGGAAAAAATCCTTATGGGGAGGTATGTAGGGAGTCTGTATGGTGCCAATTCGCAACCATAAACCCTGATTTATGTATAGTTTTGGTATAATACCAATCTCCAATCTTGGCCTGATTTGTTAGATGTAAAATTATTTTGATATCTTCACTAATTCTGGGTTGTATGGAACTAACTGTTAAGGATTTTCATGGCTGGGTGAACAAATTCCTCAATAAACGTCTTGTAAGATAATTCATGTTTCTCTTTCATGACCAATGAGGTCCGAAAAATCACTCGCTGCTGGTTTCCTGCATCATCAAGCTTCTGCATTGCAAAATTGAACTTATTTCCTTGATAATAAAGGAGCATGTAGATCAAAATGGAAGTGTAATTAAACACATGTTATGTGGGAAATTTTAGAAATCGCTCATGAATTCTATCAACCAAGAATTGAATGAAATTGAAAATAATGGATGGTTTACTGTCTGTGGAAAATATAGAGAGGAAACCTAAAATGGGCTCATCTACCCATTGATCAAAATAATAACCAAAAATGTATGTGATTATGGATATAATTTGTTTAGATTGATCAGGGAAGATGGAGGAAGGGTATGGAGGATTCTTCTTACGTAACTGGGCATTTTCCAGCAAGAAAATCTCAAAGATTTTGGCTCTCTTAGCGAAATCCAACTTTTGATAAAGTTGGGTGAGGGCTTCTGAGGACAAAGGAGCACTATTTTCCCCAAGGGGAGCTAGCATTATTTGGTTTATAGACTGGGCAGTAATGGTAAAGAGAATGTAACCGGATGTGGTCATGATGGCTCTTTGGGTAGGGACATAACAAGACTGACATTTTCTGGTGAATTCAGGGGCTTGGAAGGTCAAAGGGAAGATGTAATGGGGAAGGTTTGACTCACAGAGTCCAATTTCATAAGTTTTATCTAAATGCTTGTCTTCCAGCCAACAATATAACTCCAAAAATTCACAATCACATTGGGTTTCACTAATCCGATAATCCCTGTTAGCTAAAGGGATGTGATCTAAATCTACGGAGGGAGGGATTAATGGATTAACAGGTTATCTTGGGTTTTGATCTTTGGAGTCATGACTGTATTAGTGGAAAGTAATAGTAAGAGCTGATCAGGGGAAAAGAGATAGAATGTTTTCAATTCTGCTCAGGTTGCGTGTCGCGGAAATTCTCTGAAAGTGGTCGTTGTGTAAAAGCTGTCAATAATAGAGAATAAGCAGTGAAAGGGAGAGAGGAGATGCTTCGAAATGTTTTTAAAGGCCGAGAAGTGAAATCCGTTGGAGGTGGCACTGGACCATTAAATTTGAATGGTTACTCAGGAATTGTGAATTTAATGTTGAACGATTATCTCTGCCGAGAAAGCATTTAATTGGTTAACGACTAGGCGATGTGGTGGGAGGTGAGTGGAGGAAGTGACGTGGTGGGGACGCAGTAAAGTGGGCAAGGGGAAAGCGTTTTCAGAGTGGGTTGATGCTGGTAAGTAGTTTCGGTCGGGGGTGCGAAATGCGGAGAGGGTGCCACGTAGGGATGGGGCCCGACGAGAGAAAAAGCCTTTTCGGACCCCCTCCCCCCCCCTTGGACGGTAAAGGCAGGTTGGAGAGGGGGGCCAAAGAAAGATATGGGTCGTGGATCATGAGGGGGAGAGATTCTTGATGCTTTGACAATGATGTCATTTAACCAAATACGACAAGACAAATTTGTCCATGTGTGCTTTTATGCTTTGCCTTCAAACTTAGGATAAAGATGAAGTATGAAATACATGTCAAAACACTTTATCCTCTAGCACATGTTTTGCCTTTTTACACTGTCATAGAAATTTAGGATAAAAGGCATATGCACATATTTATAAAATGAACTATTTTACCTACCCTTAACAAAACTAACATTTTATTTTTCTGAAGGGTGCACTTAGACTAGCAAACCCACATTATTTTCTTTTATAAAAATGAAAAACTATCTAACCTATCCCTTATTTCTCCTATTGATTCAAATTAAACAGTTGAATCAATGTCATTTTCTACCTAACTATTGATTTACCAAGATTAGACTGTTTGGAAAATCTTTATTCTCTAACCTAATTTACAGAAATTTAAACAAGTTTAACCATGATTACACTGTATGATTAAACAAAAAGCTAGTCATTGTGGCATTTTGAACAAGTTGCACACAACCTTTATTTAACAATGATGAAGAAAACTAACTATCAGTAGTGGCATTTGGACTTGCAACACTTTCAGTATTATTTCTTTTTTGTTTTTCTTTTGATGGGGTTCTATTTTTCATTCTTTTTCAATATTTTTGTTTTTTCTCTTTTTTATTTATACCCTCCTTTCATTTTTTTTCTTTTATTTGGAAATAATTGGCAGATTGATAATTATTTACAGTATGAGACTCCTGAGATACAATACCCAAATACATTGAGATCCTATAAAGTATAGGACCATAACAGGTACTTATTCCCATTTTTCAAGGAGCCCTCATCCCTCTTGTAGTGGATCTCATCCTTGGACTAAGGATCTCAAACTACTTCCTTTGGCCTATTAATCAAGTCATATGTGGGGGAATTGAGGGAGGTTGCTGAGGGTAAGTTTACGCTGGAGTAATCAGGTTGGAGAGCTTATCATTCTTGGAGAGGATTGAGATCAATGGGAGGAGCTTCAAAACATCAAGGCACAGGTTTTGTAGCTCCTTTATGTTTCTAAAATTAATAAAAACAAGAATTTCTTCTCACTTCATTGGTTAATGGATTAATTGATCAGTTTCATGGATCATTTATGTTATTTATATTTTTCCATTGGAATGATGTTATTAATATTTGTCCATTGGAATGATATTTGTTACTAGTCTCCTTGATCACTAGTTTGAATTATTGAATCATTTATGCTACATATGCCTTTAATCCTTTGTTGTTTCCATGTGTGCAGGTTTAGATTCAAGCATGGAGGAGCAACACTAAAGCACAAAGAGGGATCTTCATCAAGCATGTCGTAATAAGGTATGAATTTCCATTTCTCACCTTGTTAGCTTATGATTCAAGAAAAGATAGATTCAAGGAAGGAATTAGCTTGATTGTCTGTTTGTTTCTAGTTTCCATTTAGGATCTAGGGAGATCGCTCTTGTCCATAAGAGGAATTTATCCACCTAACACATGGGAGCTCTTGTTTCTTTCCTCTTTCAAGTGATGTGTTTCCTGCATAAAGGAAGCATTGTGATCATTGATCAACTTACATTCATTGGTCTTGAATCAACTCCCAGTCAACCATCATCCCTAAATGGTTCTTATGTGCAAGCGGTATCACCCCCAAAACAGGTTAATTACGTGGCCACCCTTTCCGTGCCCACATCTATTGATGATCTAGTAGGTGATGTAGTACGCCATGTACTGGGGGCATTGGGACCTAATTTTTCCATTGGATCCCTGGACATGTATTCCTTCCAAAGTGTTGTTCTCCCATCTTACAAGAACCTCTTGGAAGCCATGGCCTCTTTTGGTCTGTGATCAAGTGTTTGGAGTAGAGTTCCTTGTCTTGTGTCAAGCTCCTTAAAAAATGAAACAAGGGATATGAGGATAGTTCTTTTACTATGTCAACCTCGTTAAAAAATGAAATAGGTCCCATGAGAATAGTTCTTTTACTGTGTCAGCCTCGTTAAAAAATGAAATAGGTCTTCATGAGAATGGTTCTTTTCATATTTCAAGTTTGTTAAAAATTAAACAAATCCCTTTCAAATTTGAGTCTTTGATTACATCTCATAAAATCCCAGTGAAGTCTTTCACTTAATCTCGTAAGTGAACCTTCATTCCATCCACCTATTAGTAACCAGTAGTCTACTTAGCTGAATGAAATGAAGCTTGGGGAGCACGTTCCTCAAATTGAGTCATTATGTTGAGGGCATGCAAACTTATCTCAAGCATAGTTTATATTTGTTTCAAGCTTGTGTAAAAATGAAACCAAACCCAAGCATAGTTTGTTTTCGTTTCAAGCTTGTAAAAAATGAAACCAATTTTCAAGCAGAGTTTCCATGTTTCAAACTTGTGTAAAAAAGAAACCATGTCTGCTTTACATCTCATGATTGTCGTTTTTATCAGTCTGTTTTTCTATATGAGCCTTGGTTTTTTCATTTCATCGTCACCATCTCTTTGGCCGATCATATGCTTTCGCTTGGTTGTTTTACCCTTTCTTGAGGAACATCTGTGATGAGTGGTCTTATTAGCCAGCCTCTTGACCTTTACATGGTTTGAGCAGTTCCATCATGACCAGAACCAGTTGATATCCCTTTATACCACTCGTTTCTCCAATAGGAGTCATGTTTAAGCTATTTTTTGACTCTCGAAAAATGAAAAGATTTTCGAGCACTTGTCTTTTCGAACTTGTTAATTTAAATGAATTAATGTCATCTCAGTATACATTTACCCCTTTTTCAATACAGGATTGACTATTTACGAAAAAGGAACACCTTGGTCGACATGGTCAAGAGGTTCTCTCGAATATTGTTTTCTACCTTTTCAGGTTCGAGAGAAAAATTACGAAAAGGGACCTAATGGAGTTTTATTTTTCGTCTCTTTTTCAAACTCTCTAAATATGAAAAATACATCAAGTTACTCTTCTGTCGGACTCGTAAAAATTAAACGATGAAAGACTTGTCACCATGACGAGACCGAGTTTCTCCTTCCTAGGACTCGTAAAACTTACGAGGATGGATTCAATCGAAGTGTGAACTTATACGACAAGAATATCGTATCCTCTTCAAGCTTATGTAAAATTGAAGAGGTACTCACTAGAAATAGTGGGGAAAATGTGAAAGTGAAACATTCCTTATATAGGCCGCATGTCGTTCTTGAACATGACACTTATCTATTTCTCGTGTTGGGTTTGGCATATCCTTGCTCAATCACTTGTCTTTCCGGGTTTGGGTAATCCATTTTGCCTCTCATTTGACTATTCCATTTCATCCTCATGAACCTTATTCTTATGTCGATTCAAATGTTTCCACACTCCATAGTCGTGTCGCCGATGTTCAAGAGAAGTCCTATCTGCAATCTATTACCTATACATTGTCTGACCCTTTGCTACAATCTTGGATCCTATTCATTTCATTCCACTTTATTCCTCATTTCGTGTCGATGATGGGGGACTCATCATGGCCCTCCTTTGACGGGTCACTTTTTGTCGACTTCATCTCATTATCCAAGAAGGTGACTTAGATACTCTCTTTCAGTACCTTAGAGCTTTCATGCCTTAATGACAACTTATTTGTATCCGATGACAGGTTTTCATCAATCTCCTTCGATTGGATGTTTCCATGAGTGTTCGACATCAGCTTCATTTTCATATTCACGGATTGTAATATCATACCTTGAGAACCATTGTCATTACTGGTGGTTTCTCTCGTGCCTGTTAATGGTCCACATCATTGGCCGGTAATCAGGTAGTTTTCTAGCATGTTCAATTTCAACACATTTATTTGCATGTTAGAATTTTTACTTTGATAGAGTTGGGATGGAGCGCAAGACCTTGAGTTTTGTCTGATATGACTCAGGTTGCATGGAGTTATGTATTATTCATGATTGTACACATGTTTCTTCTATACGAATGGTTGTGACCATACTGTGGGACTTTACATTTATGATGATCCTTCTATATTGGGTGGTTGCATCCATACCTTGGATCTTAGATTTACAGATGATCCTTCTCATTCAGATGGTTGCGCCCATGCCGTGGATATTTTTCATAGTCCTTACTATCCGGATGGCTGTGTCCATAACGTGGATTCATGTTTTGATATTAGATATGTATATGTATATGTAAATGCGTCCTTGATTTGCAAGTCTTCTGACACTGTTTTTTATTGTCCTTTCAAAGCTCGTAAAGCATCTCAGCCATCACTCCCTATTCTGCCTTCATGCTTTAGGGGGCATCTGTTAACACATTATTTTGTCACACCTCCCACACTTCCCTGTGACATGCCCGGAGGTGCCCAAAACATGACCATCATGCAGTGTACTCATCCAAATATGCAGCTCAAATCCTCCCTAAAACATTGATGGAAAAATTGCTTAAGCTACCCCTGAAGAAAAGGGCTCTAAAACCCTAATTTGAGGATCGTCGCTCCCCTGACACTGGAAACCCGTGTTGGTCGCTAGTTGCACTATATTAGCCTCACGATGCCAGCGTGCTTTTGACTTGGATACCCGTGATGATCCCTAAAAGGAAAATTTTCCCAAAGATGACAAGAAGATTCGTGATCTAGAGGCTTCGAGAACAACGAGCTAGAGGTTGTTCAGCGTGGATAAGGTCGAGTTCTATCAACTTGGCCCTTTGGTATTATCCCTATGAGCTACCTCCTTGAGATGAGGACCTTCTCCTATCTTTGGATAGATCCTAACTCTGTTTCCCTACCTATATATTCATCTTTTCCCATTCCCAAATGGTTGGTCTTTGGTTATTTGCACCCTTATGTTGAGATTGTGCCTACATGCTACTCATTTGGCTTGGAGAAGGAGTGCTTGGAGAGCTTGAGCTTGGAGTTGGACATTCACTCAAGGAGAGCTTATTGACATCAAGGCTTGGTTGTATGCTTCCTACTTTATTCTATTAATGTATACAACTGCTAGTTCATTTTCCATAAATGTGTATCTTAATGCATCATTTATCTTAATGCTCCTTGATCTGTTAAGTAGGTTACTTTCAATTATGCTATTTGTACTTGTGTGCTTTGTTGTGACTTGATCTCTTGTGCAGGCATTCAAATGATGTGAGTAGTAGGACCGAGCCTGTGATGCAAGTGATTTGAGGTCTTCAACAGAGGAGGATGTTATAACATCAAAATGAGGTAGGCCATCTTCCTCTTCTCTTATTTTGATTGTAACTTAGGAAATGTCTAGGAGATCGTCACGTAGGTTGCTAGTCCCACTCATTGGGCTAGAGGGATCGTCTATGTCTGCAGAGAGGATTTCCTAGACAACATGAATATGTTATGATCTCTCTTGTTGTTTCCTTTTGATCTCCCTTGCAGTTATTCAGATGCAAGGAATAACAAGGAGCGAGCCTGGGAGCTAAGGTATCAGGATCATCATCAAAGGTCAAGTGTATAGGAGAGAGGTAGGCCATCTCCCTTTCTCATTTGTCATTATGATCTAGGTTAGGGAAGTTTTCTTGTTTTGTCACTGTTGTTACTTGACCCACACATTGGGCTATAGGGATCGCTTCTATCCATAGAAGGGATTTCCTGATTAGCAAATTGGCACATGTTGGATAACCTTACCACTTCTCAACCTCTTCTTCTGACTGGTTATCAAAATATTTCCCTTGATCCTCCACTAGTTGATCAAGTGATTGATCAAAACTCATCTCTCGTCAATCCCACTCTCTCTGAAATTGAATCTCATGAGTCCATTTCCAACCAACCATTGGTTGAGGAAATGGTTAACCCAATTCCACCTTCAGGTGATCACACCTTTCCTATAGAGAGTGAACCTCATTCCGCTCAATTTCTTCTGGTTTCTTCAGATTTCAAAGAATTTGGGGGAAATCCTCATGTTCTCACAGTACAGGGGGGTGATCCTCCTATACCCACATTAGAGGGGGGTGATCCTCGCGTTCTCGTAACACAAGAGGGAAGTTCTCCCATTCCTATGACACTCTCTCCAAGTATTCTAGTCACTTTCTTTGATTGGAGATGACTAGTAGGATATCTCCTTCCTTCTTATGTGCCTTTTCAGATCACAGTACAAGCTTATAATATACCCGTACCTGGCACAATCATAGATGAAGGAACATCTGTTAGTATTTTATCTTCAACTACTTGGAAATCTTTAGGTTCTCCATGGCTTATGCCCATTACCTAGAATTTGTTAGCATTTAATAGAAGAACCAATCAACCGTTAGGGATCCTTCCTAAGTTTCCTATCACTTTGGGAGGAAAAATTGTCTATCTCGACGTGATGGTTGTCCAAGACCCCTTGGATTTTAATTTACTCATCGGTCATGACCATGCTTATTTCAAGGGAGCTCTTGTCTATTCTATCTTTCATGTCATATGTTTCTCACATGAAGGAAGAATTGTGGCCATTGATCAACTTTCATTCGTTGGTCCTAATATGGCTCCCAATCAACCATCTTCCCTAAATGGTCCTTGTGTGCAAGAGGTATCACCCCCACCACAGGTTAATTATGTGGCCACATGTTCCATGCCCGCATCTACTAATGATCAAATCAATGATATAGTGCATCATGTACTGAGGATATTGGAACCCAATATTTCCATTAGATCCCTTGACATGTATCCCTTCTAGACTGTTGTTCTCCCTATTAGGACTCCATATTGTCCCTTTTTGTTTACACATTTTGTTATCTTCCATCCTCTTTCAAACTATAATTAAATCCCATGTTATTACTTTGATCTGTTTTCCAAGGTATATAGCATTTCTTCTCATTACTATATGTTTGATTTATTTTACATGTAATTTTACATTTCCTTCATGGTTAGTCGTTGATCGGATCGTTGCTGAAACAGTTAAGAACAATGCGCAAATCACGTTGCTGAAACAGCCGTGATTTGCATTTTTAGATTTAGCAGCAACAGAAGAGGATCATCGAAGGAGCTGTTACATGGGCCATAACAATTGTATTCCAAAGTCAGGCATTGTCATAACCATTGTAACAGTATTTTGTTAATGGAAGACTCGGTTATCCTATTTTAGCATTTCAGGTCAAAATAGGATTGACAATGTAATTAATTGTAATTGATGTCTCCTCTTTAAAAAGAGGAGACATCAACATTAGAGGGATATAGAGAGATTACGGGAAGGTCTAGCTGGGAGCAAGGAACTTTAATCTTTTGTAATATGATACTTTGTCAGATGAATAAAAGATTGTTCTGTGCATTTTCCCTTAAGTTCCATCGCTTGGGGAATCTTGTGAGAAGGACAGGACCCACCTTCATCACAAGATTCACCCCTTAAATTCTGTAGTGATATAAGTATTATTTTTACATTCATATCTTCTTAAATTCCTGTTTGCTGAATTTACTTATGCGTTATTGAAACTCTGTATTTGCTGTTGAAACTTTGTTTCTACTAGGTTATTGCATTGTTTCCATATTAATTTCATTCATAGGTAATTAGTGATTATTTTGATTGGTTTTCCAGAGTGAGTTTGTGAATCATAGTAATCAGAAACAGGTGTTGAAGGTTCCTGCTTGGGGAATAGGGTCCTGTTCTCTGTTAGAGCACAACTAGTCTTTTCCTTTGCAGATTGATTTCCTTTCTAGATTGTTCTTTTTAACTGTAATCCAGGATTTCCTTGATCATTGTCTGCAATAGAGAGATTTCTTTTGCTGTAACTCAAAGTAGAACTTTAGTTTTTTGAAACAAGGTGTGATTAGAATAATTATACTGCAACATTTTACCGCTTTTGGAATTGAGCATATATAGTGCGTAATTGCCTTTGAAATAAACAGACTTCCCTGGGTTGACAATTTATGTAGCACTGGTTGTTTAGATTAATAAGAAATTAAAGTGACCAACATTTTGGCGTTGTTGCTGGGGAAGGCAATTGTAGATTTCAAAAGCATTAACGTTTCTCTTTTAGATATGCAGAATGCATGAGAGGACGCAAGAAAAATAACCATACATGTGGCAAAGGTAAAGGAGGAGGAGGAAGAAATACCTTTATTGACGATATCATATCAAAGGCTAAAACTTCTCAGAGGCTGAGCTCTCGGAAGCCCAAGCCTCAGATCTCCCTCCAAGCAAACTACAAAACAGAGGAAGTTGTGGGTCCTGAAAAAGTTGAGGAAACAATAGAAGAAATTGAAGAACCAGTAGAAGATTTTAAGGAGCCGGTTGAGGACATTGAGGAACCAATTGAAGACATTGAGGAGCCAATTGAGGACATTGAGGAACCAATTAAAGACGTTGAGGAGCCAACATAAAACATTGAAGACAAAGAAAGTGCAGCATGAGAACAACCAATGGAAGAGAATAATGAAGGATTCTATAATGGAAGACAGGTAGAACATGAAGGAAGAGGTGAGAATTCTCTCTCTACCTTGGGATTTCCTATTGGTGATTTTCCCAGAGGAGCAACTCCTATGAAGAATATCCCACTTTCGGCCTTACCTAACTTCCATGGGTTATCTTCTGAAGATTCTGATGAGTTTCTTTTTGAATTTGATATATTATGCAAAAACTATGATTATGTTACTAATGCTCAAAAACTGAAGCTGTTTCCAGCAACACTAAAAGGAAATGCATTAAGATGGTTCATGAGTCTGGGAGGCCATGTAATCACAACATGGGAATAGATGAGACAGAAGTTTCTAACCAAATATCAGGACTATTGCCGGACGAGAGAAAAGAGGGGAGAATTATTTAATATGGTGCAAAAGGAGGATGAGAATTTGGAGGACTTTGTGGAAAGGCTGCAATATAACTTGCAAAGATCCAATCACCCCGATGTAAGTAAAGATATTCTTAGAACAATATTATTGAATGGGGTGAGGGATGATTGTCTAGGCATGTTAAACATGCTTGGTACAGGGGATATATCTAAGGAATCATATGATGAAATTGTTAACCTCTGAAAAAGATGCTCAAGAGGAGCTGCAAGGAATAGATCAAATAGAAAGGATAATACATATTCAAGAGTTCAGAAATCAGCCAGTGGAGGAGCAACAAGAGCTGAAATAGGTAATTTACTTGAGGAATTTAAAACTAAAATGTTAAGTTCTTTTGCTTCACAGATTGACACCTTGCAGGCTAAGAAGAAACAAGCAGAAGCAGAAGCTGCTTTGGCCATCTTTTGTTCTAAATGCAGAGAAAAACATCCACTAAGGGAATGCCCGTTGGACAAAGTGATAATTTGTACCATTTGTGAGAGGGATCATGAAACACAACAATGCCCTTCTTTACCAAGAATAAAGGCAGCATTGCAACCAACTGAAGAAGAAGCTGAAGCAGTTTATCTGCTGACACAGAGAAGGCAATGGCAACCACGAGGACAAGGTATGAACTCTAATATGCCATTTTCTAATCGTTGGAACAATTACCCTTCTTTTAATCAAGAAAATTACCCTCCCTTTAACCAAATGCAATACTCGCCCTTCAATCAAAGGAGTTACCCACCCATGCAACAACCAAACCCTCCCTTTGTAGATCCAGCAATGTGGACTTCTTGGCCCCCACAACAACAATCTTATTTTAATCAATGGAATCCAAACTGGAGGGGTCAACAACTCTCGTTTTCAAACCAATTTCCTCAGTTTCAGCAACCACTCTTGCCATCAAGCACTCCACCTAATAATCAAACAATGAGACCCCAGCTATCGGTGCAACCGAACCCTAACCCCAATAATAAAGCCGTACAAGTTATTGATATTCAGAACCAGCCTATGCAGTGAAATGATATCCACTTACGATTTGGGAAAATAGTTGAACCTATTATTGATGACATTACCTCTTCTAATTCTGATAAAGAAGAGATTGAGAAAAATAATTCTCGTAAGGAGGAATAGCCACCCTATAACAAGGGTGCTGAAATAGCAGAACCACCATTCCCTGAGCATTTAGTTTTGACTAAAATGCCTGAACCACCTGCTTTTAACCTTCTGGGGAATTATATAATCTTTATGTTAAAAATCCACTTTTACAAGCATTAAGAGATGTACCAATCTATGCTAGAACTATGAGAGATATTTGTATCAAAAAACCTAGTAGGAAAGCTAAAGATCCCCTTAAAGTTCATGTTATGGGTGATCTATCATCCTTAATGACCGGAAAGGCTCCCCCTATTAAATATGGTGACCCTGGACATCTTACTGTTACAATTCAAATTGGAAAAACTATCATCTCACGAGTTTTGGTAGATTTAGGTGCTGCTATAAATATTATGACTCTGGAAACTTCACAACTGTTACAGCTGAAGAATGTGATCAGAGAGACACCAACCATTCTAGAATTAGCTGACCGTTCTACAATCAAACCGGAAGGAGTCATTGAAGACCTAATCATTTCAATTGAGTCCTGGAATTACCCAGCTGACTTTGTGGTATTACAGACTAAAACAAAGTTGGGGGGACACCCTCTAATTCTGGGAAGGCCCTGGTTAGCCACAGCCGATGCCTTTATCAGCTGTAGATCTGGTTCAATGACAATTTCTAATGGGTGTGAAACCAAGCAGCTTACCCTCTACCCTCATGCCACACCTATGATTAATAATGATAATTATGTATGGTTGGACTATGATGATGATGCTACTCAACCTATTTTGACTATTGGACAAGCTTTAAGCCTTAAAGATACCATTGAGGATGAATTAATTAATAATTTTATTTGTGAACCTTCCTCAGTCACTGCTAAAACACACAACCAGTTGAATGCAATCTTAAAATCTAATACCCAGGAAAAGCTTAAATCAGAAGATCTACCTAAAACATCAACCACCATCTCCTCTAAAAGCATAACAGTAGAAATCGAACTTGGCAAAACATTGAATATAAACCCCAATTTAACAAATGCGGAAACACAACAATTAATGAAGCTACTTCATGAAAATAAGGAGGCATTTGCATGGAATTATACAGACATGAATAGAATCTCTCCTGAATATGTACTCATTGCATCTAGATTAAGGAATGTTGCCGACCAATCTGTCAACCCCAGTGACGAATGAATCCCAATTTAAGGGAAATTGTCAAAAAAGAACTTCAAAAATTACTTAATGCAGGGTTTATATATCCCCCATCTGACAGTGAATGGGTTTCTCGATTGGTTATAGTACCTAAGAAAAATGGGAAATGGAGAGTATGTGTAGATTGTAGAACCTTAAACAAAGCAACTCAAAAGGATCACTTCCCCTTGCCATTCATTGATCAGGTGTTAGATAGTTTGTTAGGAAAAAATTCTTCTCCTTTTTAGATGGTTTTAGTGGGTATAATCAAATCAAAATTGCACCCCAAGACCAAGATAAGACCACTTTTACTAGTCCCTAGGGAACTTTTGCCTATAGATTTCTCCCATTTGGACTATGTAATGCTCCAGCAACTTTCCAAAGAGAAGTGATAGGAATCTTTTCTGATATGATTAATGACTCCATGGAGATATTTATGGATGATTTCACCCCTTATGGTGTGTCTTTTAAAGATGCATTGCAAAACCTTGAAAAAGTACTTAAACATTGTGTACAAGCTCACCTTTCCTTAAGCACTGAAAAATGTCATATGATGATGAATGAAGGAATTGTACTTGGACATTTTATTTCATTTCAAGGAATTCAGGTAGATCCATCCAAAATACAGGTAATTCAGAATCTTCCTATTCCTAGAACACAAACTGATGTAAGAAGCTTTTTAGGACAATCAGGATACTATAGAAGATTTATTTAAAAAAAATCTAAAATAGCTTCTCCTTTGTTTGTGTTACTTATGAAAAATTTTGAATTTAAGTGGACTGATCTTTGCCAGAAAGCATTTGATGAACTCAAGCATCAGCTATCTACAACTCCTATTTTAAGGGGACCTGATTCGGCACTTCCCTTTCACACATCCTCTGATGCTTCAGATGCTGCAATTGGAGCTGTCTTGGGACAAGAGGAAAACCATCTTCCTTATGCTATCTATTTTATTAGTATGAATATGACTCCTACTGAGCTTAATTACACAGTTATTGAAAAGGAATTCTTAGCAGTTATTTATGCTATTAACAAGTTTCGACATTACATTACTAGTTACTCTACTTTTTTCCATACTGACCACTCGGTTATTATGTATTTAATGAACAAATATGTCACAAATGCCCAAGTTACTAGGTGGTTATTATTATTACAAGAATTTGATATTACAATTGTAGATCGACCAGGTAAAGAAAATGTAGTTTCTGATTTCCTTTCTCGGTTAAAAGCTGATGATAATAATCCAGTAGATGATTCCTTTCCTGATGAGTATTTATTTGCAGTATCTGCTCACTCACCTTGATATGCAGACATTGCCAATTATTTGGTTGCAGGGAAGTTACCATCACACCTATCACATCGAGAGAAAAGAAAGATCACACTACAACAAAACCAGCGATTAGCGTCCCTTTTTACTTCTTTTTTTGCATCTAGAGCCCATTTTTGGTGCTATTTGCATCCATTTATCAAATATGGTGCAAAACTTGACACAAAATTTGCATCAAGTTTTGCACCAAATCTTACACCAAGTTTAGCACCAGGTATTGCAATAGGTTTTGCACCACGTTTTGCACCAAATTTTATGCCAAGTTTTGTATCATCCTTTACACCAGGTTTTGTTCCAGGTTTTGCATCAAGTTTGGCACCTAATTTTGTTTGACATACTTTTGCATCCTCATTTGCATCCACTTTTTGCACCTACACTTGCATCAACTTTTGCATCGACTTTTGTATCCTTTTTTAAATCATTTTTTGCATCCATTTTTTCATCCATTTGTGCATCCCTTTTGCGCCAAGTTTTACATCGTGTTTTGTGTCTAGTTTTGCATAAAATTTTGCATCTAATTTTGTTGCATCCACTTTTCCCTCTTGTTTGGCACCCATATTTACATCCTCTTTTGCATCTATTATTGTACCCACTATTGCATCTAATATTTTTGTGCCACAATTAGTGCCTAGTTTGGCACCTCCTTTTGCACCCACTTTTGATTATAATTTTGCATCCACGTTTGCATCCTCATTTGCATCTAGGTTTTCATCAACTACTACATCTATTTTTGCATCCTTTTTTGTATCCAATTTTGGACCGGGATTTGCATCGGGTTTTGTGTCTCGTTTTGCATCTACTTTTGCATCGACTTCTATTGCATCCACTTTTGCACACAATTTTGCATCCACTGTTGCACCCATTTTAAATTTCACTTTTTGCATCCCTTTTTACATATTCATTTGCATCATACTTTGATTCTTTTTTTGCATCTATCATTACATCCACTTTTGTTATGCCACAATTTGCACCATGTTTTTCACTCACTGTTGTATCCACGTTTGCTTCCAATTTTGCATCCATGTTCACATCCTCTTTTGCATCAAATATTGCATCTATTTTTGCATCCACTTTTATGTCAGGTTTATGCATTGGGTTTTGCATCTCGTCTTGTATCTACTTTTGCATCTACTTACATTATATCCATTTTTTGCATCCAATTTTGTTTTGCCTGTTGCATCAATGTTTGCTTCCACTTTTACATCCATTTTTGCATATTTTTTGTCTATTGTTACATCCACTTTTGTTGCACCATATCTTGTGCCTACCATTGCAACCACATTTGCTTCCACGTTTGCATCCCCTATTGCATCCACTTTTGTTTCATCCATTTTTGCATATACTTTTGTTTCCGTTGTTGCATCCACATTTGTTTCACCACAATTTGTGCCAAGTTTTACACCTACCATTGGACCCATGTTTGCTTCCACTTTTGCCTTCATGTTTGCATCCAAGTTTGCATTGACAACTGCATCCACTTTTGTGTCAGGTTTTTCATGTTGTTGTGCATCTACTTATGTTGTATCCACTTTTCATCCAATTTTACTTCTATTGTTGCCCCCATTTCTATGTTCGCTTTTGCATCCCTTTTCCAACACTCATCATATTTTCTGCATTGATGATATTCCTTATGGCATTGACAATTATGAACAATTGATGACAATGTCAATAATATTGACAATGATGAAAATGAAGATGATGGCGATGACATGAATTGTGATTATGATGATAAAGACGATAGTGGTTACAATGACAATGATGATGATGGCAATGATTATGATGATGACGATGCTAATGACGTTGGCGAATCTTCCCAATTTTAGATGTTGTCATTGTCATAATCATAAGCATTATCTTTGGTGTCATGATCATAATTTCATCTAGGTCATCATCAAAAACAATAATGGCATGAATGATGATGATGCATGATTACAACAATGTCGATAGAAATTACATTAATGATGATGATGGGGATGATAAAAATGACAATGACGATGATAATGGTGGTGATGATCATCATCATCGATCATCTGTCAAAAATAGAGTTGTTGTTTCTCTTATGTATATCAATGTGTCCTAAACAACCCTTTTCTAGCACTGATCACATTTTTTGGGTTGATGATATTTCTTACAACATCTACAATTATGAACAATTGCAAACAATGTCCATAATGATGATGATGATGGCATGAATGGTGATTATGATGATAATGTAATGATGGCAATAACAATGACAAGGATGATGGTGATGATGATGACAATGATTATGATAATGAGAATGACCTTACAATCTTATGGATTCGTGAACAATTACTAGTTTCAATACCATCTTCTGGATACGTATTACTATCATACTTTTTAAATTTTCTGTCTCTCTTGAGGTATCTTACTATAATGGTGTTGTCAACACTAGAAAGATATCTTGTTGTAATGGTGGTTCTAATGTTAGCACTAGCAAAGTTTAGTAGGGCGGATTCTACTACAAGAGGAATTCCTTCTAAGTGACTATGGCATTCAAAATGAGGCTTTATGGGCTGCTTGTTAACACATGTTCTCATGCTCATATAAAATTAATGTGAAAAGTTGCTTTAATTGGTTCCCATGCATAATTGATATTGATAATGGGGTGGTATAAAATTGTAATGGGCATATCCGTTAGTTAGTTATGATGGGTCAACAACATTGAAACCATCCAAGTGACATTTCACCTTGGAACAATCGTCGCTCGTGCGAAAACACGAAGTTTATGTAAATGAAAGTTGTGATTGTAGTGGAATTAAAACCATCGAGAAATATCAAAGAAGACGCTGCCTACCAGTTTTGAAAGACAACCAAGGCATTGAACAACTATTTGCGTTAGGATGTAGTGAGGGAATCGAAGGAAATTTGGCAGCCCTAAGTTGCCATTACTATTGCCAATCACACATTCAATAGTAACCATAAAAGGTAGCCACATATAAACAGAACTTCGAGGTGTTGACAGTCAGAATCTATTGTAATAGCTTTGACGTATATATAGTTTTGTGTTTAGATGAGAATGAAGTGGGCTTCATCTAGGGTTCGGCTCAATCCTCGTCCATTCCATGCAGTGGTGTTTAATTCGCCAAGCACGAGAATATTACGTGAGTGTTCAGAGTTAAATCAACAGAAATCAAGGACGTGTGATTGTCAAATTATTGCTCCTCCCTTATGATTGAGCGCTTGATGCGATGGTCATTATCCTTGGGTGATACTTTTATTCCCCATTTTCTATTGAAAAAGTAGCGTTTTTCTGTTCGATTATGATATGATTGGATGAACGCCGGTTTGGGTGGATGTAGACCCATGTTTTTTTGTGGTGATCTTCAAATGTCTTGAGGATAAGAAAAAAATCCTTGACCAAGGTCCATGGTTTTGGGGATGAGTTGGTCTTCTAGTGAAGCCATGGTTTCCCAACTTCAATCCTCTCACTATGTTGCCGATGACTACTCTAGTATGGGTAAGATTCCCAGTTTTCCCATTCACTTTACCCATCTAGATCTCTTAGAAAAAGTGGGCAATTTTATTGGAAGATTCGTCAAAGTAGACAGGGAAAGACTTTTGAAAGGCATTTTCACCTATGCTTGCATATGTGTTTAGGTAGATCCCAATGAAGTTTTGCGAGATAAAATTGAGCTCAAGTGGATGGGAATTGTGTATTCCCAACCCCTGGACTATGAAAATACAACTTTTTGATATAGGAATTACCAACAAGATAGACACCTTCAAACTGTCTGTCCCTTTCCAATAGGGGCTTCCTCCTTACAGTCATCTAAGAACTCTAGCTGCTGTTGGAGGGATCTTAAGGAAAGAGAGGGATCCAAAATGTAACACCCCTCCCTTGTGTGTCAAACTTTGCAAACCTAAGCTGAGAAAAGCTAGGTATGATGTGTAATATAAAAAGTAAATACATTATTAATAAATTAATCACTTGGAAAAGCGAGACACCAAGAGATGAGATTCTTGCCAAATCACATTGGTGAATGGGAAAGGATAATTCTTTCATGGTAAAGCTTCTCGATTTAATTCTAGATAAGTTGGATGGATTGGAGATAAATATCCATTGAGAAAAACATAAAAGTTGTGCGGGAGAGAAAGGCAATCTTCTATGAGGAAAATCCTCATGGGAGAGAAAGGTGAGCTTTTATGAGATAAGCCTACGCAAATGGATAAAAAGATCCATAAAAGCGAGACACCGCTAATGGAAACCATATCATGAAAGAAGGTATTAAATACCCATTGCATAGATCAATTGGAGGCGGTTGATCCATGGCAAGAACCTCGACTCGGTGGTGAACTGAAGAGTCATTTCTAGGTTGGGTAGCGGTGCTCTGTTTTCCAAGTGTCGTTCTCTCTTTTGATCTAGTTTGACTCACTTGCGTGGATTGTTCTGTATATTGGTTTCTTACCCTCTATGTTATAAATTCCTTAGCATATGAGAGAATTTGCTTGAGTTTTAAATGCACTGCATGTGGCGTTAATGAGATGATTTTATGGATGCACATAAATGAAATTCTAATTACAGTCACAGTATGTGGATCTTATGTAGAATTGGTGTTAACCTGTCTTTTGTTAAGATAGTGAATAGTCGTGCTTGAGCCGCTATGCAAATTTGTTAATTGTGGTTAAGGCTCGACTGTATAAACTATGGTACAAGTTATTTGTGCTATGCATCCAATGCTGCGCTTCTGATTAATTGTGCATAATCCCTAAGATACACATGTTAACGTGTCATGCAACTGTGGTAGACGGATTATTGATTATGTATGATAAATGATTTTGTTTTGAAACGGTAGAGCCTATGGTTCGGGTTATCTAATATATGCATTATGCATTATAGGATGAATTGCATCCATTGAGGCGTTCTAATTATTTATTCGTATTGCATAAGATATAGGTCGGTGGTACTTTCGGCCATGACAATAGGAATATGAACATGCTATATGGCAAAGCTAGTTATTGTAAATGGATGACCTGATCTCCATAAATGTTGGATTGAATCCTCAAAGGAGGGATACTCGAATGCGGGATATTGAATAATATTGATTGATTCCTCCTCTGTGATGTGATGTAGGCATGGGTAGAAGTGCTTGTGTTAGCTTTGTTATGAGGTAGTTGTATATGAACGCGTGTGACAACCATTATATCTAAATTTATTACAAGCTAAAATTAGTAAAGGAAACCAATATGTTGCCTTTAATACTGTGGCTAGGAGGTGTCTACTGAAAGAGGACCCAAAGTTGATCATAATTCATCGAACAAGGTACCAATCAACCTTAAGCACAATGCAAGAATAGGATGAAAACCTCAAGCATGACCACCAACTAATCGAATGGCCTTGAGGCTACAATATGCAAGAAGAGGATGAAAAACATTGACTTTGAAAGCTTTTACAACCAGAGAACCTTAAAACCCCAACTCCCTCCTTAGGACAAGTGTATTTGAGTTTACCAAGAGTTGGCTTCCAACACACCCAACGCTCAATGCCAAACATGACATGGTACACTAAAACACAAAGACCGTAAAACCTTTCAACATATCGACAAAGTACACATTCTTCCTTGAAATACACATTCTAAGGAAACCCACAAATGACTTCTCCTCATTTTGAGGATGGTACATAAGTTAAATTGGATTGCATAGGGATTTCTTAACACAGAGTTCAAAATTATTACAACAATATACTCATTAATCACTAAATATGTCATTTGTAGGAATTGCAGTTAGGTGGGGAGGATAACACTCCTATCCATTTTTAAAGCTACACCCAATTAATAAGTTCTCCATGTGCCACAATAAATGAAATTTTTATGACTATAGTGACACATCCCTCGAGATTTCCTTCCACACCAACACTTTTATCCATGAACTAAAGAGTGACTATTTCATTATTATATTATACATACATGTTAATATAAGCATTAAAATTTGTATTCCTTTGTAAAAAATGCTAGTCCAAGAGATACATTTGATCACCTTGTCTTGTATCCAATATCCAATGTTGACCCCTATATCCTTAGATCTAGAGTGAAGGTTTCATTTCTAATGTTGTGTTTGAGCTTAAATTCTAATTAAATATTCTCCTCTCCTTGTAAGAAGAAAAACTCTAGCTATTCTCGCTTTCCAATGTAACATTTCTGCAATTTTATGTATTCTCCTCTCCCGATAAAAAATAAAAACTCTAGCTATTCTCGCTTTCTACATGTAACATTTCTTGCATTAAGGGTTCCTTGTATTATGAGTGCGAAGAAGCTTACCGTATACTAATTACTAATTTTGAAATAAATACATGGGGTGTCTTTCTCGTCCCCTCAGTTGAAGAATGGAATTGGCACATACAATCCTACCTTGTGCAACCTCCAACTTAGCAGAATTTCGTCACATACTTAAAAAGGAAGAGCATGTAAATATTCATGCACACTCTAACATCAACATCAATGGCGATGCCTATCTCATCCATTGTCGTAGCCCAACTGTAGCTTCCACTACCATTAAATGCAAAACCACTGACAAACAGAAACAGACACAGAATCCAAACGCCGTTATTGATACTTACGAAGGTGTGGCTTCATATTTGCAAGCTTGTACACACATATTCAGATTTGGGTTTCATGGAAATATTTTCTTGCTAAGCAAACTAATAAACCTCTATACAAAGTTGACCGCATGAATTATGCACGACTGGTTTTTGAAAATTCCCCTAAACGGGACTGTGTTTTATTGAATGTGCCCATCAGAGGGTACGCCATGAATGGACCCTGTGAGGAAGCCCTCCTACTCTATTCCCAAATGCGGCAGAAAGGCATACAGCCCGATGAACTCATTCTTCCCTTTATTCTGAAGGGGATGAAGGTTCATCATATTATAATAAGAGCCGGATTGGATTGCAATCTATTTGTGGGGAACGCCCTTCTTGCTCTATATGCAAAATGTGGAAGTATAGAGAACGCACGCCAAGTGTTTAACAAAATGTGTGAGAGAGATTTGGTGTCATGGAACTCTATGATTGTTGGATATTCTCAGAATGGACATGCCTATGAGGCATTGACGCTTTTCCATCAAATGCTGCTAGAGGAGGTGGTACCGGGTCCCGTTACTATGGTTAGTGTTCTCCGAGCATGTACATAGGTCGAAGCTCTTCAACGAGGTAAGTGTGTGCATAGTTACATGATTAGAAATGAGATTGAGATCAACATCTTTGTAGATACCTCCCTCACAGATCTCTATTCGAAATGTGCAAGTATTGAAATGGCACGTCTATTGTTTGACAAAATGACTTGACAGAGATGTTGTGGCATGACTACATGCAGTCAAAACACCCACGAATGTGATGTAGGTTGGCTTCACGCCACTGTGCTCCATTTGAGAAAAGAGCCCAAGAGCATTTTCAGCATGCCCGTTCATACCAAGACCCTCAATAATGTCTTGACCGTTTCAGAGGGGCTATTGCGAGGTTTGCGTAATGGAGTTCGGACAGATTCAGGACGGGGGGGTTTTCTGCATTTTAAGACAGTGATTCGAGGTTTTGTTTCTGAAGCATAAAATCTCTGTAGCGAAAATGAAGTCTTCTCTGAGGAAGCTGCGAGGGTTTTCACTCAGCAAACATGGAGTTAAAGAGAAACTGGGTGCGGTCTATCACAGCCAGAAGCAGCAGCAGCTGCCACCTCCGGCTTCCCTGGACGAGCTCGTTCAAGCTTCCCAGGTACCGATTTCATGGATCATTTTTCAAGTTAGGGCATGTTGTTGCGTTATTTATATTTTCAAGAAAATTGAGCTTTTTCCTTTAAAAGAATTCGCGATAAAGAGGTTCTTGTTGCGTTTTAGAGATACCCTGTGATGAATGATTTTCAAAAATGAAATGCGAAGCGTTAGTTCTCTTGATGAGTTCAGAATGTAGTGATTTCTTTGATAAATTGTAAAGTTAGGACAGGTTATGATATTTCAGGTTTCAAGCATGGAAGTTGAGCTTTGCCTTAAAATGAATTGCATTTTTTTTTGCCCAAAACGGTTTTCTTCGAGTTATGCAGATCGAATTTAGGCGATGATTTAATCATCTAGACAATTCTAGCGGTTTATTAAGCCTGTCTTAACTTAAAAAAATATAGTGCATGAAATCACTACATCCTAGACTTCTAACATTTAATCCTAATGTTTTTTACACTGGATCTGTAAACCCGATAACAATCACTTCCGACGTAGCATTTCAATTTCTTTAAAAGCAAACCGCGGTTCGATGCTTAAAACTTCCAATATCACAACGGCCTGTCCTAACTTTAGAGATAATCAATGAGGTATTCATTTAAAAGCAAAACTCTATGGCCGTGTGTGAAACTAAAATATCACGACAGCCTGTCCTAAGTTCATAGATAATCACTGAAGTGTTCCTTTCGAATGAAAGATTAATTTCCATGGGTAAAAGTTCAAATATCAGGATAGCCTGTCTTAACTTCACAGATAATCAATGAAGTCGCTAGATAGAAAATCCTAGAAGTTTTTGATCACAGTGGCGGAAAGAACATAACTTGTTAGGTCATTGAGATGTTGCCTTTGGCAATCGGTGACCCCAGGGCTTGATCTCGTCACCTCTAGCTGGCATGTGTAAAGGGCTATCATGCTATGTTGAGGGTTGATTGTTATGCTATTTGAAGTTTTATGCATGTAGGTTGAGCTTTACCTTCAAATGAATTGTAGCATTATGTTAAAAGGGTTCTCGTTGAGTCTTTGTTGTTAACGATTTGCTAAGTTGATCAAATTTAGGGCTGTAAACATGAATCATCACGCTTCTAGATAATGCGAGAACTTTTGTGTGTTATGTAACATGTTGAAGTGCAGAACTGAGTGGCTCGTTGAGAGGTTTACTTTTGCAATTGCTGATTCTGCACAGTTTGAACTTGTGACCTCTGGCTGGCATGTGACAAGGGCTAATCGTATGACTCGCTGAACCTAAATTGAGTGAAAAATACAGCTCAAAACACTTCAAGTCAATGAGAAGCCATCTGCTGTGGAGGAATTAAATTGTCTATGAAATTTAAATACAGAAATTTTGAGTCTTAATTAGCTTAATGTTGCTTAGGTTCCATTCCCAGAAAATGATTGGCATTAGGAAGTTTGAATCTCTTTTCATTCAACAATGCTGTTTAGATAATATCTCAGCACAATCGTCTTCAATATCGTTTCATGCTGCATGCTTTGATTTTTGGGGTAATTAAGATTTTATTAAAATACAACTTGTAACAAAATGAGGATAATAATGGTTTCCCCTGTTGATTCTGAGTATGTGCTATATTTTTCATTGCTTTACATCTTTCAAAAAAAGAGAGGACTTTAACATCTCCTTACTTGAAATTCCTGGTTTAAACCCTTATATGTTCATATTGAATATTTTGTTGCATGTGCTGTTAATCAGGCATAAGTTTTATTCAGTTCTGAGTAAATATTGCAGCTCAAAGTACAACAAACCTAAACTTATAAAAGTTTCATTCTAACACTTTTTCATCCAACTTTTAATTTACTATTAACAACCACTGAAAGTTGTCCCCATTCTACTAATCAGTTATAGTTAGCTTATCTTAATTAATTAAGCGTAAGTTGTATCCAGTTCCAAGCAAAATGCTGCAGTTCAAAGTACAACAAATATACTAATAAAAATCATATTCTAACCTTTTGCTATCCAACACATTATCTTAAAATTTATATCCATGAATAACCTGTGGCAGTCATTCCTAATCTAGTAAGTACTAAGCAGCTAGAGTTAGCTTATCTAAAACTACTTCTACATCATGCATTTGCCATTTTAAACACAAAGTCAAATTCTTTTTCGTTATTGAGAGTGTTTATGCTAAAGACAATAAGGGTGGCTCTTAAGTTTTTTGTTTATGTGCTACAGAATCTCCTCTACAGTAAGCGAAACCATTCTAGGTGCGGGGTAGGATGTGCAGGGTTGAGAGGGAGACAGATGCTACTTGCCTTCCTTTGTTCTCTCGACTCAGCAACTTGTCTGTTTGCTAAACATTAGAGGAATTTTTAACCTTTTAGAAGTTGATTATATGGGAGAAGACAGTCAGGATTCAAAATAATAAACTTATGTTCTTTAATGAAATACCACTGGAGTGTTTTTGGTCATTCGTACTGAAAGAATTTTTGGTCATTCTTACTTTCATCTACATTTTTGTAATTAACTTGTACTTCAGACTCTCTTTTTTTTAATTTTTTTTTTTTCAACTCGTGTCTCCCATATCTCTATTACTTTCCAACTATGTTGCATGGAGAGTCAATATGTGCCTGATGACAAATCCCTTGTACCCTGCATTCCAGTGTTTTGGGGACTTAAAAATGGCTTGGGAATGTCCCAGAATAGCTGGGGGCATCATTGGAGACATGGGAACTTCTAGGGCATTCCCAATCCGTCCCTCACAAAAATATCTCGGACAGTCAACTGACCCTTGAACCTACTGACAGTTCAAGATTATATCTATATATATAGATATATATAACCTAAATCCATCCCTGCACCTGCCTGAAGTCTAAATCCTACCTGCTTCTAATTTTCTAAATCCTACCTGTCATCTCAGCATATCATTCTAAAATTGTTCTCAGCAATTCCTTTCTGCGGCGCTGGCACTCACAGACTCTAGTGCATCATACTCTCAGTCAATACTTGCTATTCCTCTGCAATTCTTATCCCTGACTGTATTTATAATCTTTATCAGTGTCAGGGGGGTGGGCATCAACGGTGGCTTTTGGGATCTATTTAAATTTTCTCTTTGAATTTATTTAAATTCTTATTCACAGTGTTTCTTATTTGCAATTGGAATTTATTTAAATGTTTTATATTTATCGTGGTGAATTAAGAAAAAAATATTATTATTATTATATTTAATATTTTATTATTTTCAAAATTTTAAATATTTATGATTACTATTACTATTATTATTATAATATATAAAATAATTTATATATTATTGCCATCTCCAACTTTCTGTCCCCTGAAAAATTTGGGGGTGCACTCTGGTGGTTCCGGAAACTTACCCACCATCCCTGCTACCCCCCGTCCCAAAGCCAGTGCGACATAGCTTTCTAACTATGTGTTTGCTGCAGCAAGGTGGTACAATTCGAGTTCAATTACTTTTTCCAGAAAGGCAGAAACAAGTTAGTTGCTTGCAGTTGTCTCAAGTTATTTTGCTTCATTGAATAGAGTGAGAAGTCCTCATGAGTCAAGGCTAGTATAATCCCCATGAGATTTGAACCTTTCTGAACATTGCAAGTATGAATTCTATTCACCATTTGGACTGACCATGGAGAGTAGTTGCCTAAGATACAACTGTTTGCAGCTGAGTTAAGGTTACTTTTCACTAATAAATAAACTAAGCTAAATAAAAGTGATTTGTAGACTGGTCATCTAGCATTCCATGAATTCTATTTTACAATTTTGTGGAACTTCCTATTCTTTCTATAGAATTCTGTGGAACTAAATATTCTTTTCATCCTCCCCAAGTTAATGGTTTATTCAATCTACTGCTATTGTATTTTACAGGATTGGTCTGTCCTGATCTATATCCCAGGTTAAATGGAATAATTTTCAATTATCTTGGAGTGTATAAGATGTTTAAAACAGAGAAACGGTTTGTAAATTCTTTAGTACTTCCTCTAAGATTGAAAAAAGCAGAGGCTGGTCAATTTCAATTTGATTTACTCTTGCTCCCAGAGTTCATTGTGAAAGTCTTGGATGAGATTTTTCTTAATTTTTTATTTTATTTTATTTATCAGGCAGGGATAAGTGGCTTTTATGTTAATTTCTTGTGATTGCAGAATGGTTCCGAGGTTAATAATTTTTTTCACAGTTATAGCTGGAATCCATTTATTGATAACCTATGTTCCTTCTTGTAATATTCTACATAATATTTGACTTTTTTTTTTTTTTCAAAGAAAAAAAATGTATATATTAATTAGGCAAAAATATATGCATCTTCTGACTGGCAACTGATTTTTCAGTTTTGCCAAAATCATGACTGACTGTTTTCTAATCTTCCCCAAAAAAAATATTTGACATTGGTCATCCTGTTGATACAAATTACCTTTTTGTCATTTGCGTTATCCTTAGGCAGAATTGTTTGCAGGAGGCTTGAAATTTCCATTAGTTCCTGTGTAAGTTCACATACTAAGGATTTAGGGTAAGTGTTGCACCATTTTCTTGATCTACACATTACAGAAGCGTCGACCCTAAATCAAGGTGAACAACTTGCTTGGCAAGTTGAATAAATTCTGCCCTAATTGCTTGACGTTCAGGGCTACAAATCTAATTCTTTTCAGATCTGAATCTGTTTATGAGAGATAAAACACACAAATGGCATAATAATCATTTATTTCTCATCATAACATTCAAATGCATGAGATCCACGCCTTCCAAGTCACTTTCATGATGGAACAATTGAATGCATAAACAGTTTAATTTTTAGCCTGTTTCCATTGCTTTCTTGCAATCATTCTGATAAATCTAGCAACAGAGAACATCTCCAAGGACAGAGTCATGCCAAAACAAGATGAACAATTTGACTAATATAATTGGAATGATCTATGTTATTGAAGTTCGATGTCTGGAGTTTGAGATCACATTATTCTAATCTGTAAGTATTCATGATGGGTTTGGTATTTTATAGCTTGATACATCTTCTAAAGACTCACATTAACGCATGAACAAGCCTATCTCTCTGCCCTTTGGAATTTATGAACAAGGTTTGCTACTCTGCAACCAGATCACACTCTACTCTGTCAAAACGTTTCCTTTTTGAAAATTTTTGCATGACTGATATCTCAGGTATATCCAAAACTAAATCAGTGTTGATAACAGCCCAAACATCCACTCAATAATACTAGCATCACACTGGTTCTATCTTCTGTTACTAGGAGTTCAAGTACTAGCTTTTACTGCAGAATTCTTGAGATCATGCTAACGTCCTGAATGATCAAACTTTGGGGTTTATTTGCATCATTGTTATGTAAACTTTCTTGTTTTGGAACTAGTATATATCTTCTATTTTTTATTTTTATTTTTTATTATTATTATTGTGGATGCATTGTTTTACATACATAGTCTTGTGCTTTGGTGCTGGTGTCTTTCTGTCATATCTAAACATCATTAATGTGTTTATTTGGCACTAGTTTGACCATTGTATGTTGGAATCTAAACTTTGATTTCATTTACAGCACTGCTCTCTTGAATTTTGGAAAATTTTGACATTGTTTCAAATTTGATTCATATTTGAAATAACACTTGAATGCTCATTAATTGGTATACATCTGGAAGCACTAAGGGAGCATTTCTATGTTGTTTCATCTTTTACACAGGGTACTTCCTAACTGTTATTCTACCCCAGATTCAGAGGAGCAGCCAAGATTTTATCCATAGTTTCTTTCCTTCCAACTTTAGATGGGATCTCACCTCAACCTTCTGCCTTGGTGGTCAATCAACATCTTTGATGCCTGTTCGGGGTTGTGCCATATTAGGTTACAGATCATACATAATCAGACCGAGTTATGGACCAGCTCCAGACAGATCCAGAGTATGGCGCCTTCCACCCATTAGGGGTAAATCAGCTCCAGACTGATCCAGAGTATGACACCTTCCACCTATTAGACTAGGCCATACATAATCAGAGCGAGTTATGGACCAGCTCCAAACAGATACTTTGCAGATCCAAAGTATGGCACCTTCCACCCATTAGGGGTAAACCAGCTCCAGACAGATCCAGAGTATGGCACCTTCCACCCATTAGGGGTAAACCAGCTCCAAACTGATCCAGAGTATGGCACCTTCCACCCATTAGGGGTAAACCAGCTCCAGACTGATCCAGAGTATGGCACCTTCCACCTATTAGACTAGCCCTACATTCAACAGAGCAGAGATAATATTTTCAAGAGTTTCCTTGCTTGGACATTAGATGATAGGAGAGCATTTTGCATATGTTCTTAGGATGCTTTTGTGCAGATTATAGTGGGTTGGTAAGGGATCCCCCTCCCCAAACACCCTATCAGCATAGTTAAAACTTGAGTTTAGGGTGGCTTTAATTATCTCTGGTAATAGAAAATGATACGGAGGATTGTGCATAACCCACCCCCTTTTTGATTCCAATAAGCAGAGGTGGTCACTATGGTAATCCGATTTCAATTTGTAGTTAGAAAATGGGGTCACAACTTTCCATATTTTTTGTTTTGTTTTGTCTTTTTACATCAAACAATAGTATATTTATTAGAACCATAGTCAACTAAACAAACAGGAAACAATTTATTTGACAGGTGGAAGAAGTGATAGGCTTAGAGCAATTGAATTGTAGGCCATGCTTCTTGACAAATTGATGAACAGATGTCTCCTTACTTGAGATTTAGGTTGGCACCATGGCACCATCCTGTCCATCATTATACACTAATCTTGTCATTATCTTCTTCACTGTGAATGACTGGCCTGTTCCCTGCAAATAGATCTGGGCATAGAGGAGCCAATCCAAGAACAGTAATCTCTAGCACAAGACAATATTAATGATCTAAATACCTAATCCTGAAGCTTGAGTTTGATTTTTCTCTACTGGTTCTGAATCTCTGATTGAGAATCTCCCACTCGTCATTATCAAACCTTCTCCTTCATCATTGGCATCAGCTGCACTGCTGAGGTACGTTGGTTGGTTGTCATTGGACTTGAGAGCTTGAAGTTTCAAATGATTATAGTAACAGACAGCCAGAAAAGCCAGTCCACACCCACTCAAGTTTATGACTGTAACCTTTTCATTTATTACAGACAAAGATTATGTTATGAGCAGCCAGTCCTTGACAAGACCAGCAACATTCAGAGTCAAGGCTGAAGTCTTTCCTATCAGAAGAAACACTGCAAGATTAAGAGCCAAGGCACAAGCAGAATGTCATGTAATCCAAATCAAAGGAAGAGACCCTGATTATCAGAAATGGGTATTCTACTAAGGCCCAGGGGGTGCTGAGAAAAACAAGGCAACAAGGAGCAACAAAGATGTGATGGGATTCAACTTAATCCCTTTTGATGTTCGTGGAATTTGTATGAGAACCAATTGGGTAGTCTCACATGCAACTGCACTTAACTGGAGAATCACCTCCCATGCATTCATCTTGGCCTCCCCATAAGCTGAAATAGTAACTCCAATGGATATGGCCAACATATTGGCCTCGGGCTCACCTTTATAAGCTTCTTTCTTCAGGGAAACCACAATCAAATACACAACAATGGGAATTAGAGCTTTCAGCATTTGAAATAATGATACTGAGAGGAAAACATAGGCAGAATTTGAAAACCAGAGACCCAAAGAATACACTTATCAATACTATGGGTTCAACGAGCTTGAAGACTCTTACAATAGCAACAGCCAGTGTTGAGTAGAAGCCCATGTGAATCATGGTGGGACTGATCACACTAAAGTTGTCAAGCAATGGCAACTCCAATGGATATGGCTAACATATTGGCCATGGCCTCACCTTTATAAGATTCTTTCTTCAGGGGAACTGCAATCGAATGCATATCAAATGGGCACAAGAGCTTTCAACATTTGAAATATCGATACTTTGAGAGACATGCACCAAACGCTGCATCATTTAGGATTTGTACTCAGTTTAGGTGTCATATTCAAGGGGAAGTTGTTATGCTTTCCACCACTTCATAGATTGTTAGAGTGATGAAACAAAAGAGGCTCCCTCTTGAGGCTAGATTATGTCATTCATATCAGCTGTGTTGTTGATGTCCTAGCTCAGCCAGGTCTTGCCAAAACTCTGTTGAGGTTCAAAATTTATTATAAACTGAAATGTCTTCACAAGAATTGACCTCATAAAATGCCATAATCACAAGATATTCCATACACGGCTGTGATTATGGCTCACAAGACCCTTAGACTTTGAGTAATGAGGCTCGCAACATCACTTATGATTATGCACTCTACAATTCTGTGACCAGCTGAATGTCAAGCAATTGAACCGCGATTTAAATCCTATTTTGTCAGCAATAAGTACTATACTTTGTCTTTATTTAGTGTAGAGAACCAAGCACTTATTCTGCTCATCTATAGAAGGGACAATGGTTGTTTGCCTATGAGGTATAAGGAAATCCTATCAGATGTTTTGTATTTTCGTATGGAATTGAATCATACTCCTGCACACTGTAACATTCATATATATCAACCTGTAGAGGCTTTAATAACACCTGGTATTCTGGTTAGTGATTTTATTGGACCTCATGTGCATATCCTACATGCACAGGATGGACTATTCATATGTTACAAGGTATTATTCTTATTATTTAGGGTGCACATCTTCAGGTGCTCAAGAACGATTACTAGAACAGTCAGTTAATTCTGCAATTTAAAGGATGAAAAAGGAGGTTATAGGAGTCTAGTTTTGGTTCTCATCCACAATGTCACACTAGTCTGCCTGGGCATGGTTCTCATGGTTTAATAGTGACTTGAGGAGTCATAATACCACAGATCACTAAACATGAACAGCTAAGGTAGCCCAAGGACAATAGCCATCTTTACACATTAATTAACAGGTCTTACATTAATTATCCTAGGGGGTTTTAATACTTCCAAATGCTTAAAAAACAGTTAGCAGAGCATTCACATTACACATTCCAACAATCTTTTCTATAAACCAACCAAATGCAGTCAGGAGAGCCCTCCTTTTACACTATACAACCTTATTGTTAGTATGATCAACCTTATTTTAATATATAGTGTGACAAACCGTATGTGACAGGCAGGTGGAAAACTTTTCTCGCAATTGACTAAGCGACGTCCTGCGAGCCAGACTTGAGACGGAAACCCTCGTCAGAAGTTTATGCTTGGCTCTTTTCCAAACAAATGAAGAGTCAATGAGGTTTTGTGTAATCACTTCTGGTATCGTATTGGGTTATTGTTAGAAGCGATAATTGGATTCGGATTCTCATCGAGTGAGTTGTTCTGCTTTCTCAATTTGAGAGGGTTTGTTTGGAGGGAAAAACGAAAGAGGACATACAATAATAGTGAGGGGAAAGATGCAGAGGAAGAGGATTGAGAACATCGCCATCAGGCAGGCTACATTTTCCAAACGTAGGTGGATTGCTGAAGAAAGCTTACGAGCTCTCGGTGCTCTGCACTGCAGAAGTTGAACTTGTGATTTTCTCCCCAGCAGGAAAGCACTATGAACTGTTTTTTAGTGCAAATCCTACTATTTTGATTCTAATAATCATGGCTATGCAAACCTCATGAGATTCTTACTAATAACCCCGGTGGTGCAAGCCCTAGTAAGCTCGATGTTGAAAAACTTAGTGTAAAACCTCCAAATCGCTGGTTTTGTTGTAGTGCTTATTGGAGAGTATATAAAAAATTTCACACCTTTTTATGAGATATGGGAGGAAAACATGTTAAAGATTTTTAATAAATATAAAATTTCCAAAATGATGCTAGTTACGTGTGATTCTTTTTTCATTGTTTGTGATTATGAGAAATGAAACTCAATGTTTTTTCATTAGTGCACACATATTTCATTATATAATTGCATATAGAAAAATCATTCCAGAGCCGATAACAATAAAAATGAAGAATTTATGGTCCAACGTTATATTTAAGGGAGATGTTTAAGGATGACGTTTGAATTTTGTTTTTCATTTTAAGACATTTGGAGCAAATATTAGGAAGGACTTTGAGAAAGGATTGTCCTTGATTTTCAAAAATGGAGTTGTTCCTTTCCAGCCATATGCCCCAAGTGACCATCAAAGGGAGAGCTCATATGTTTTTTGGATGTTTTCTTTATAGCCATTTTTTTACACATATCCATAGAGTCCCCATGCCATTGATGTGAATTACTTGTTCGGTTTTTTTTAACCAAAATTTTTAACCAAACAAGAAAAATTAAAAAAATGCCTCAAGATCAAAGACTGAAACAAATACCTATTGACATACCTTTTAAAGTATGGAAAGAACTTGTAAAATCATATGAGAAGTTGGATGCACAAAGAAAAGCCGGCAATGAGAGCATTCAGGTATTGAATTTTTCATTAAACATTATTTAGAATGTATTAATACTTATAAGTATCTTAGACATGTATTTGTGTGAAAATAAATTGAATTGGTTTATGTTTAAGGACAAGGCATCCAAGGCGAGGTTAACCAAGACAAAAGTCACTCATCGTAGTGGCCAGAAAGGTTTAAAAGCACTGATAACAACCTTTGTAAGTATATTAAACATGTGATATTTTTTTAATAAATTTTGTACTAGAAGAAAGTCATTGTTATCTAATTTCTCCCTATTTACTGATTGATAGGAACTAAAATATGGAAGACCTCCAAATCATTTGGAAAAGGAGGTGCTGCAGCAAAAGAGATGGGTTGAATTTGTTGTTTGGATGGACTCTATGGTATGTAATTTTAGTTGGATTTCCAATATACTTTTAAACCATATTTTCATTTTATTTTTTAGTACTATTAGATATTATATCTTACCTCATTTTATGGTTAACATTGTATAACAAAAACATGCGTTGTGTTATGTAATTAATACTAACATGTAATATTGATTTTTTTTGTCAGAATGCTATAGGTAATGATTGCCAAGACGATGATCCAAATTATGTTCAACATATATCAGGAGATGATGAGGATGAGGATGAGGATGATGGTGGTGAAGGAGGAGATGATGATGATAGTTGCGGTGTTGGTGATGATGTGGATCAAAGTAATGAGGATGGTCAAGATGATCATGAGGATGATCTTGGTGGTGGTAGCTAGGCATGCACATGCATTGTTTTTTATGAAGAAATTATTGTGTAGAATGACATTGTTATGTTTAGATGGGTGTTGTGAATTTACCCTATATCAATGAGACATTTTGATTTTGTAATCATACGATGAGTTTGATTTATGTATGTTGTTAATTTATCGTAGAATAACGATATTCATGAAATATTTTGATTTGTTAATCATATTTGAATTTTACTTGTTTTGATTAAAAATAATACTGATTTTATTAGTATTATGTTGCTATTTTATACATGTTTTGAAAATTGTTAATGACACATTGTTATTTTTTTGGATGGATGTTGTCAATTTCTCTTCAATTTCTTTACAAATGATTTTGAATTGTGATATCTGCTTTAATGATATTTAGAAACTATCATATATTTCACTATGAATCTATAAAGGGGGTCATATATGTAAAGAAAAATATACTCTATATAAGAAGTCAAATGCGGATGTAACCATGGATGCAAAATTGGATGTTAAACTAGGAATTAATACAAAATGCAAACAATTGACATACAAAGTGTTTTAAATTAGAAGTGAAAAATTGTGCAATAGTTGACACAAAGAAGGGAACAAAACATGGCATACAAAAGGATATCAAATTGGGCAAAAACAAGGACACATAAATGGGCACCAAATTAGATGCAAAAAAAGACAACAACTAGACGTAAAATAAGATGCAAAGTTGAGCGTTAAAAAGAAGCAAAAAACGTTACAAATTAATATGCCAAATGATGATGCAAATAATGGTGTAAATTTGGGATGCAAACTTGGGTGCAAAAAAAGGAAAAAAAAAAAGATGTAAGAAAAGACATAAAACAAGATGCAAAATGGGGCTGAAAAAAGGTGAAACCAAGGATGCCATATTGGATGTAAAAAATGATTCCTAATCACATGCAAATTTAGGCTCGAACTCAGACACAAAATTATATGCAAATGTGGACACAAAATGAGGCAAAAAAGATGCAAATTTGGATGGTGAAAACGATGTAAAACTAGACACCAAAAAAATGCAAAATTGGATGAAAAAGTCGGTGTAAATAATGGTGCAACATTGGACACAAGTAGACACAAAAAAATGGTGCAAAAAGGGGCATAAAATAGCTTAAAATTGGATGCAAAACTTGGTGTAAAAACAAATACAAAAGTAGACGTAAAAAATGGCTCTAAATTGAATGTACCATTAGACACAAAATAAGATGCAAAGGTGGACACAACACATGACTCAACATAAGATGCAAATATAAATGCAAATTTGGATGCTCAAAATGATGTAACATTAGATGCAAGAGATGGTGTTAAAAATGATGCAAAATTGGATGAAACAAATGACGCAAAATATGGTGCAAAATGAGATGGGAAAAATGGAGACAAATCAAACGTAAATGTGGATGTAAAAAATGGTCCAAAAAAAGATGCAAAAATGGGCACAAAAATGGATGCAAAATTTGGTGCTAAATCAAATTCAACACATGGTGCAAAGATAGGCACCAAAGCTGGTGCAAAAATAGAAGCAAAAACTAGTGTAAGACTAGATACAAAACCTGGCGTAAGACTAGATGCAAAAACTGACACAAAATGGATGCATAAAAAGATGTTAAATTGGATTCAAAATACAGTGTAAACTTGATGCAAATGATGGTGCAAAAATGGAAGTAAAGAATGACACAAAATAGGAAGCAAAAGGGAATGAAAAATAGATGCAAAAAATGACACAAAACTAGAAGCAAAACCTGTCATAAAATAAGATGCAAATCTTGGTTCAAAATTTGACGCAAAAAATGATGCATAGTTTGGTGTAAAAAATGATGCAAAATCTAGCGTGAAAAAGGATGCAAAATTAGGTGCAAAAAAGGACGCTTTAAAAATTGTACAATAGAGCCAGATTTAGCGCCAGGTTGCTCATCACAATTACAAAAAAAATGCACTAAAATCTGGCGCAAATCGCTGGTTTTGTTGTAGTGTCATTCAACAAAGTGCTCGGTATAGCTGGATAAGTGGGTGCCTTTTCTATACAAGACTTCATCATGAAATCCGAAGATGCATTAGAGAAGATGAGGTTTATGATATATTGAAAGCTTGTCATGATGGCCCTTGTGGAGGGAATTTTGCTAATAAGAGAACGACACATAAAATTCTCATGATGGGCTATTACTGGCCCTCACTTTTCAAGGATGCAAAGAAATATGTTCGGGCCTGCGATAGCTGTCAGAGAATGGGTCAACCGAATCATAGATATGAAATTCCATTGAATCCCCAGATAATACTTGAACCCTTTGTAAGATGGGCTCTAGATTTTGTAGGGCCCATTAATCCTCAATCCAATCAAAGAGTTTACATATTAGTTTGTATAGATTATATGAATAAATGGGTGGAGGCTAAAGCACTCATTAGAGCTTATGAAGAATCTGTTCTAGCTTTTCTATTTGAAGAAATCTTTGTTAGATTTGGAGTACCTAGAGAGCTAGTTACATATGGAGGACCTACTTTCACTTCTCATGGTTTTAAATCCACCCTTCAAAAATATCATATTCATCATAGAATGACTACACCATATCACCCCCAAGCTAATGGGCAGGTGGAGAGTACAAACAAAGTTATAGAAGCCATTCTAACGAAAATAGTGAAGGAGAATGGGAAGGATTGGTCTCAAAGGCTCCCTGAAGCACTATGGGCTTACAGAACTACCTGGAGGAATACTACAGGATTTTCTCCCTATGAATTGGTTTATGGTAAAAGTGTTGTTTTTCCTGTGGAATTTGAGATTAAAACTTTAAGAACTGCTTTAGCTGTTAACCTTGATTTGACTGATGCACAGACAGCAAGGTTGCAGTAGCTTCAGGAATTGGATGAAAAGAGATTAGATTCCATTCATCAAACAACTATGATCCAACAATAAAGAACAAGGTGGCATGACAAAACCATCAAGCATAAGCAGTTCCAAAAAGGTAATTGGGCTTTATTGTATGATTCTTGGTTTGAAAATTTTCAAGGGAAACTACGTACAAGATGGTTGGGACCTTATGAAATAGATATTGTTTTTCCAAATGGAACAGTAAGGCTCCTAACAATTAATGATTCTAGGACACCATTATTGGTAAATGGTCATCGGATTCATCTGTACCAGCGACCCATTTCTAAAGATGACTTTAGGCCACTTGCATGGAAAATTCACATTATCTTTTCTTGGGGGAGCTTGCTGCCCCTCATTGCTATTAATTTCTGCATTATATTTTTAAGTATTTGATTAGATTTCTTAACTAATAATCCCTGTCAAGGGTTGGCATGTTACAATTGACTTTTTGCAGATTCCAGATTTAGGAAAGGCTGATTGAAAAGGACGATCCTACATGGTTTTGTCGGGTTATGACAGTGGTTTTCAGCCTAGCCTTACCCTTTTCCAAATGCCATGATGTTGGGATGTTTGTTTTGGTTTTGAGCTTTGGTTTTCCGAATGGATTTCGAAATTGGGGGTGAAGGTGGTCTCAAGGCTCATTCCCAAAGGTCTAGGAATCCTTTGAAGCTTGAGGGAGAAGTCTTGGTTTAGGGCCTAGTGATCCGGGTTTGGATTGCAGTAAAGCCTGAGAGGCTAGTCTCCTAATTCATTTCATTTCAGTCCATCCATAATTCATTTCCCCATCCTCCAGTAACCTTTCCATCATTTCTCATGCCCCCATCGTTTTTCAACAACATTTTTCTCATCAAGTAAAAAAATATCTTTCAGCAACATTTCCCTATTTCTCCCATCCCTGCAATAGTATTCTTCAACAACATTTCCTTTATCTTCCCCGTTGCTGAAACACCATTCTTCATCCATTTCCTATTGCTGAAACACCATCCTTTACTCATTTTCCGTTGCTGAAACACGATTCTTCACTCATATTTCCTGTTGCTGAAACATCGTTTCAAAGAATATAATCACACAACACTTTTCGTCATAAAAATCACTTCTGATTCCATCCCTTCACTACCTTCTCCTATAATTATACAGACCTATAACAGAATTATCCTCATAATTTCTTCCATGATTGTTGATGACCTATTGGCAACGAGTATTATGTTTTTTTCGAAATATGGACTAAAGGTAAACATGAGGTATGTAAATATTATGTGTGAATACGATTAAACTATAGTTAAATGAGAAGATCATGTCATAATTACCACGATCCCCGTACATTTAAAAGCCATCATTTTAGCCGTAGTTGGGGGGGGGGGGATATCGAAATCATATGCCATTATTTCACTTATACGCCATCATTTCATGGCAAGCCAATTACCGTCATTGTTTTTACCCATGAATTACGTCTCATCACCTCACCTCAACGTTGTTACTCCATGTCCCCATTTGCAAAAGTTACTCTGTCTGAAGAGCGGTAACTCGATTTTTGACTGTGCATTTTACTGAAGCTGGTTAACTATGGGGGGACGTGCTATTCGAGATGAGCCCGGCGCAATAGCTCTACTTGAACTACATCCAGAAGTATATCAGATTTTTCAGCGAGCAGGCTGGGTAGATTATTTTTAGAGGCTTCAGGGATTCGATCCACAACAAGTCCTTGAATTTGCATGTAATTTACGTGATGGTTATTCTACGGTTTAGGGAGTTCGAATTCCGGCTACAGAGCATGACATAGCACAGGTTTCAGGCCTGCCAGTCACTGGCATTCGTTGGTTTAGCCATAAGCATATCATTCTGAATGCACAAATGGATTTTCTTCTGCCAGGAGAACAGGTCGAGCCCAAAGGCCGGGGCACCCGACTTCACTCATTACCACCTCCATGGCCAAGGGTTGCTAAATTCGTCAAGCATTATCTCACTTGTGAAGGTCGCTACCAGGTAGTCTATCAGCATGACTTTGTCCTATTAAATCATTTGAGACATGGTAGACTGTTAAATATGCCATATTATTTACTTGGGTACCTAAAAAATATGTCACATTATTGTAGACAAACAAAATACCCACTCCTTTCCCTCACCCATCACCGTCTTGTCCAGCTACTAATTCAGAAGGGCTTTGCTCAACAAGCTCCCCCTCCTAATAACTCGCCCCTCGACCCTCAGCAGGCTGCTGAAAATCCTTAAGAATTCCCTGAAAGTCCCCATGAGCAGCAGCCTGATAATATTCCTAATTCCCCAGTAGAATCAATTAATCCAATTAGCCCTCCCATTGCATCAACTCCATCCCGCAATTTAGCAGAATCATCTAATCCCACTGTTCATATTCCTAGTGATGACTCTGAAGATAACCTTCCCCTCACTATGCTAAAAAGCAAAAGGCAAAGTAAGACCACTTTCCTACCAAAAAGGTGAACTAAGGCCTCGACCAAAGAAGCTACCATTTCTGATAGCCCTCCCCCTCAGAACAAACCTACTCATAAAAGTAAATTTACTCCTCTTCCTGCCTTTTTACCCCGAATACGAATGAGGGCATCAACTGAAGCAGCAACTGCTGCCACCATCCCGAATTCCCCACCAATTCATCTAAAACCCCATACCCCATCACAATCCCAAGACCCTAAATCCTTGCCTGTCTCACCCTCGGGCACTGAAACACAAGAACCAGATGCCCAGGGTTTTACGACATCATTTCTTTCTGAGCCAGTAGCTGAAACACAAGAACCAGCTACTCAATCAACAGTTGTCACACAAGAACCAGCTGCTGATTTACAAAATCCAGATGCCCAGGAAATTGCACAACACGCAGCTGTCACACAAGAACCAGCTGCTGATTTACAAAATCCAGATGCCCAGGATATTGCACAACAGGTAGTTGCCCCACAAGAACCAGCTACCTATCCAGCAGTTTCTCCACAAGAACCAGCTGCTGAGATACAAAACTTGGATGCCCTGGACGTTGCACAGCAAGTAGCTATTCCACAAGAACCAGCTACTCATCCAGCAGTTGCTCCACAAGAACCAGCTGCTGAGATGCAAAACCTGGATGCTTTTAATGTTGTACATGACATAGCTATCCCACAAGAACTAGCTACCCATTCAGCAGCTGCCACACAAGAACCAACTGCTGATACACAGGATCTGGATACTCAGAATGTTTCCCATCTAGTAGCTATCACACAAGAACCAGCCGTTGAGACCGTGACGGATACACAAATCCCGATCACCTTGGCTTCCCTTTTGCAGGAAAAGGCAAGGGAAGCCTATGACAGAGAGCTTAATTTATATACTCTAGCCCATGCAGCATCCGCAACCGAGAAAAGTGCAGAGGTAGATCAATACAAGGAATATATGTGCAGCCAATGCGGTAATATTTATCATCAAGTAGGGTATAAAGTAATTGAAATTCCACTGCCTGGAGCTTTCCCTGCACCCACCTCTTTAGCAACCAAAAAGGAACACCCTACTGTTACACAAGAACCAGTAGGGCCTTCAGAAATTAAAAAGGAATACCCTAGTGTTACACAAGAACCAGTAGGGCCTCCGAAGATTAAAAAAGAACGCCCTACTGCTACACAAGAACCAATAGGGCCTTCGAAAACTTTCGAAAAGGAGGACAAACCACAAATGTCTCAGCCTACTGTGCCAATTAAAGCTGAAAATCAAGTACCACGGCCTACAAAAACAGTCTTTACTCAAACTGAACCTCGGCCTGCAAAAACTGTATTTACTCAGACTCCCAGTACTGAACAGTAAATCAATAGTTGGAAGAAATCATATGTTATGTCACAGGATAAGATCTTGCGAGAGCATAAAACACCCTGGCAAAATCACATATATTCAAATTGGGAAGCCTTAGAGCAAATACTCCAGCAAGTTCGTGCACCGAAGAAAGAAAATAAACAACTAAGGAATAAGTTGTTTCTTATATTTGACCTTGTTCACAAGTTATTAGCTGCTAGAAAACCATCCTTGAACTACTCGCTTTTTCTTGCAGAGCGCTTAGCGTTCTTCCAGATAAAAGCAATAAAAAATGGGAAACCTCATGAAGTTTCTACACCTAAGCAGTTTGTGGAAACTTTCATAGAAGCATCTATCACTGATCAACATTTGCTCTGTGAATTGTATCTACATAATGAGGCTATCCCTGAAGACAGGAAAATCAATCTTAACCCTTTGGTGGGTGATGTTCAGATTAGGGCCTTTGTCTCTTTCCTGGCCAATCAGATCACATGGCAGACTACCTTCCTTGCAACAAAACACAATGAGGACAACAAACTCTTGTGGATTCGATCAGAGCCACAAAATCCTGCCATGTTCATCTGGGAGTATTCTCAATTCTTGAAAGAACCAAGGATGGCTGAGCACATCAGGTAGCTACAAGCAACAGTCATACAGGATTGCCAACATTTTGTCAAGACTAAGCAAGTTGCTGCCTTGAAAGTAAACAACTTACTCTGGCAGCAATCCTCTAAAGAAAGGCAGGAGTATAATCCTTTCAACCCAACTAATCTTGAAACAACAATTGCAAGGCTACTTGACTATATCAGATGTGTTCAGCAATCTGCTGAAAAATGGATAGGCTATCATTTTCATTTTCCTCTTTTATGGATGCCAGCACAAGAATATAAGGCACATCACAGGTTAAGTAAGAAGGAAGAAGCAACGGCATGGCAGAAGATACAAAAGGTCCATGGGTTCAGAGACTTAGCTGACAAAACCTTCTACAGTTACTGCATAAGGAATGTGCACTCCAAAGCCGAGTACCCCGACTCGGATTCAAAGTAAAAGTTGCATGAGGACATGCAACCCTTTTAGTTGGGGGGGATGTTAGGATTCCATATTGTCCCTTTTTGTTTACACATTTTGTTATCTTCCATCCTCTTTCAAACTATAATTAAAGCCCATGTTATTACTTTGATCTGTTTTCCAAGGTATATAGCATGTCTTCTCATTAATATATGTTTGATTTATTTTACATGTAATTTTACATTTCCTTCATGGTTAATCGTTGATCGGGTCGTTGCTAAAATAGTTAAGAACAATGCACAAATCACGTTGCTGAAACAACTGTGATTTGCATGTTTAGATTTAGCAGCAACAAAAGAGGATCGTTGAAGGAGCTGTTACATGGGCCATAACAACTGTATTCCAAAATCAGGCATCATCATAACCATTGTAACAATATTTTGTTAATGGAAGACTCGGTTATCCTATTTTAGCACTATAGGTCAAAATAAGATTGACAATGTAATTAATTGTAATTGATGTCTCCTCTTTAAAAAGAGGAGACATCAACATTAGAGGGATATAGAGAGATTACGGGAAGGTCTAGCTGGGAGCAAGGAACTTTAATCTTTTGTAATATGATACTTTGACATATGAATAAAATATTGTTCTGAGCATTTTCTCTTTAAGTTCCATCGCTTGGGGAATCTTGTGAGAAGGACTGGGCCCACCTTCATCACAAGATTCACCCCTTAAATTCTGAAGTGTGATAAGTATTATTTTTACATTCATATCTTGTTAAATGCCTGTTTGCTGAATTTACTTATGCGTTATTGAAACTCTGTATTTGCTATTGAAACTCTATTTATGCTAGGTTATTGCATTGTTTCCATAATTTCGTTCATAAGTAATCAGTGATTATTTTGATTGGTTTCCCAAAGTGAGTTTGTGAAGCATAGTAATCAGAAACAAGTGCTGAAGATTCCTGCTTGGGGAATAGGATCCTGTTCTCTGTTAGAGTACAGCTAGTCTTTTCCTTTGCAAATTGATTTCCTTTCTAGATTGTTCTTTTTAACTGTAATCCAGGATTTCCTTGATCATTGTCTGCAATAGAGAGATTTCTTTTGCTCTAACTCAAAGTAGAACTTCAGTTGTTTGAAACAAGGTGTGGTTAGAACAAATTATACTGCAACTTTTCACCACTTTTGGAATTGAGCATATATAGTGCGTAATTGCCTTTGAAATAAACATACTTCCCTGGGTTGACAATTTATGTAGCACTGGTTTTTTAGATTAATAAGCAATTAAAGTGACTAACACTCCCATCTTATGAGAACCTCTTAGAAGCCATGGTCTCCTATAGTCCATGATCAAGGTCCCCATGAGGATAGTTCTTTTACTATGTCAACCTCGTTAAAAAATTAAATAGATCCCCATGAGGATAGTTCTTTTACTATGTCAACCTCATTAAAAAAAGAAATAGGTTCCTATGAGGATAGTTCTTTTACTATGTCAACCTCATCAAAAAATGAAGTAGTTCCCCATGAGGATAGTTCTTTTACTATGTCAACCTCGTTGAAAATGAAATAGGTCCGCATGAGGATAGTTCTTTTACTATGTCAACCTCGTTAAAAAATGAAATAGGTCCCTATGAGGATAGTTCTTTTACTATGTCAACCTCGTTAAAAAATGAAATAGGTTTCACGAGGATAGTTCTTTTACTATGTCAACCTCGTTAAAAAAAGAAACAGGTTTCATGAGGATAGTTCTTTTACTATGTCAACCTCATTAAAAAATGAAATAATTCCCCATGAGGATAGTTGTTTTACTACATCAACCTCATTAAAAAATGAAAGAAGGTGTCAGAGCAGAGTTCTTTTACTTGTGTCAAGCTCATTAAAAAATGAAACAAGGTGTCATGAGAATGGTCCTTTTCCTGTGTCATGCTCGTTAAAAAAATGAAACAAATCCCCTTCCAATTCGAGTCTTTGTTTAGATCTCGTAAATTCCCAGTTGAGTTTTTCACTTGATCTCGTAAGTGAACCTTCATTCCATCCACCTATTAGTAACCAGTAGTTTTCTTAGGTGAATGAAATGAAGCTAGGGGGTCATGTACCTCGAATTGAGTCATTATGCTGGGGGCATGTAAACTCATCCCAGGCATAGTTTGTTCCGTTTCAAGCTTGTTTAAAAATGAAACCAGATCCAATCATAGTTTGTTTCCATTTCAAGCTTGTGTAAAAATGAAACCAAATCCAACCATAGTTTTTTCTCATGTTTCAAGCTTGTGAAAAGATGAAACCATTCCCACTTTACCTCCTGTGATTGCCATTTTTATCAGCATGTTTTTGTTGGATGAGCCTTGGTTTTTTCATTCTTTCATCACCATCTCTTTGGCTGATCATACACTTTCACTTGGTTGTCTTACCCTTTCCTGAGGAACATCTACAATGAGTGGTATTATTATCTAGCCTCTTAAACTTTACATGTTTTGAGCAGTTCCATCATCACCAAAACCAGTTTCTATCCTTTTATACCACTCGTTCCTCCAAATGGAGTCATCTTTTAACTCTTTTCTAACTCTCAAAATATGAAAATATTGTTGAGTACTTCTCGTTTCAAACTCGTTAAAGTAAATGAAATGACATCTACTCAGTATAAGTTTAACCCTTTTCCGGACTGAGATAGACTCTTGTACGAAAAAGGAATACCTTAGTTGACCGTGAGTAAGAGGTTCTCTTGAATATTGTTTTCTACCTTTTCGAATTCAAGAGACTATATACAAAAAGGGACCTTTGGAATTTTCCTTTTTTCCTCTTTTTTAAACTCTCTAAACATGCGAAAGACGTCGAGTTACCCCTCCATCAGACTCATAAAAATTAAACAACACAAGACTTGTCACCATGAAGAGACCGAGTTACTCCTTCATAGGGCTCGTTAAACTTACTAGGATGTATTCATCCGAACGATGAACTTACATGACAAGCATATGGTATCCTCTTCAGAGAAGCATATGGTATCCTCTTCAAGCTTGTGATTAAAAATAAAGAGGTACTCGCTAGCGATAGTGGGGATAAATGGAAGTAAACATGTCCTATATTTTCTGTAAAGGTAGCATGTCACTCTTGAACACGACACTGATTTCCATCTCGTGTTGGGTTTGGGATATCCTCTCTTTGCCACTTGCCTTCCTAGGTTTGGGAAATCCATTTCCCTCTGATTCGATCACCCATGTTTTCATCATGACCTCCGATTCCATTTTGAGTCAAGTGTTGTCAAACTCTTGAGTCACGTCGCTAATATGTTAAAGAGAAGTCCTATCTGCAAAATTCAAATCTCTTATACCTATGTGACCCTCTCTGTAGCTATCCCAAATCACTCCTATCATTTTGATATATCCTATGTTTCGTGTCGATGATGTGGGAAACATTATGGCCCTCCTTCGATGGATCACTTCCTTTCGACTTCAGCTCATTATCCAAGAAGTTGATTTAGAAATGCCCTTTCAGTACCTTGGATCTTGCATGCCTCAATGGAAATTTCTTCGTGTTCAAATATAGACTTACGTCATTGGCCTTCGATCGAATGATTCGGAAAGTGTTTGACTTCAACTCACATATTCACACTTGAAGATTGTGCTAGTGTACCTTGAGGGTCATTGTCATTATTGGTGGCTTCTCTCGTGCCTGTTAATGGTTTACATTATTGATCGGTAATCAAGTGGTTTCTACCATGTTCGACATTAACACATATATTCACATGGTTAGATTCGTATTTTGGTCGGGATAGAGATGAAAACCTTGGATCTAATCTGTTAAAATCCAGGTTGCGAGTAGTTATTGAGTATTCATGATTGTATACATGATCCTTTCTAATTAGATGGCTACGTCCATGCCATGGATCCATACATATGATCCTTTCTAGTCAGATGGCTACATCCATGTCATGGATCCATACGCATTATTCTTTCTAGTTGGATGTTTGCGCCCATGCCGTGGATTCATGTATTATATTTTGATGCCTATTCAAATGTATTATCAGGCATATGTATATATCATAGATGTCATATATTGTATCATGTTTGATTTGCAGGTCTCCTGATGGTGGTCTTCCAAGTTCCTTGCCTTAACTGATAAAGCACTTCAACCATCACTTCATGTTCTGCTTTCATGCTTTAAGGGGCATCTATTACACAGTATTTTGTCACATTCCCAACTCTATACCTGAAGTATCATCCTTTATGCCACTGTCGTCACAAATGTCGTAAAGCAACAAAAGCTGTGTAAACTTATTCACCATGAATTATATGCTCAATACATCCTTGAAGAGATGCGGAACTAATATCTTGAAGAAATTCTGGAAAAACATGTGAAAAACCTTAATTTTCAAGTCCAACGCTACTTTTAGTAGGAAAATCCGTGATGGTAACATTTTGTATAGCTAGTGACTAGCGCTGGCAGTGCGAATTTTGATAGGAAAATTCGTGCTAATCCTCTTCAAGAAGTTTCTCCAAAAATGGAGCAGAAGCCTCTCTTACTAGAAGCCTCAAGAACGACAAGCTCATAGTTGTTGGATGAAGATATGGTCGAGTACTCCCATTTAGAGCCTTTGATCCTACCTTTAGGGATCTTACCTTTGAGATAAGGACCTTCTTCCCCATTTGGTGGATCTCTAACCTCCTATCCATCACTATAAATATGTTCTTCACTTTCCTCAATGGGTTGGTCATTGCTGGTTGTCATTCTTCTACTCAATTGTGCTTAGGTGCAGTCATTTTGGTGAGAGAGGAAAGGAGAGATTGTTATGTTTGGATTGGAATTGGAACCATCTGGAAGGAGACCTTCAACATCAAGGTACTGGTTGTATGCTTCCCTCGTTGATTTAATCATTAATACAAAGGATGTTTTACTTCCCATATGCTTGTCTATGATGGTTTTCTTAGTACAATACTCCTTGATATATTGTATAACTTATATTGGAATGCATATGATATGATCTCTCTTGTTGTTTTCTTTTGATATCTCTTGTAGGTATTCAGACTCAAGGAAGAGCGAGGAGCAAGCCTGGGAGCTAAGGGATCAAGATCATCATCAAAGGTCGAGCGCATAGGAGAGAGGTAGGACATCTCCCTTTCTCAGTTGTCATTATGGTCTAGGTTAGGGAAGTTTGCTTGCTTTTTCATGATTGTTACTAGACCCACACATTGGGCTAGAGGGATCACTTCTATCCATAGAAGGGATTTCCTAATTAGCAGATGCCGAATCAGATATGGGCCCTGTATCATTCATTGTTTGCCAGTTGAGGCAAAGCAGTTTTTGTTTGATACTGGTATATGTTTGGCATATGTTTTGTTGATGTTTTCGTATATGTATGTATATGTATATGGATGTAAATACTACCATGAGCTAAGTTATAAAGCTCCAATAAGCGCTATGGGTGTCGCATTATTATGGTTGTTATATTTTCATGTTGTCATGATGTTTTTCTTTTGGGCAGGTCCTTCATTGTAAATACTACAACGAGCTAAGTTATAAAGCTCCATGGGCAATATGTTTTTATTTTTAGTGGTTTTGTTGAGGTCGTGGTGTGGTTTAACACCGAGGACAGTGTTCCCCAAGAGAGAGGGGTCTTTAACAGCCCTGGTGAAAATTTCATGTAATAAAAGTTAATAAAGAAAAAATACGACCACGATTAAGGGACACTTATTCCAAGCTGAATTTTGGGCAAAGATATCCTAGTGGGCATCACTGGATGTGTTTTTGGCTAAGGAAAATTGGAAAAGGCTAAGCCAAAGGCATTAAAAGGAAAAAAGGCATTTTTGGCACATTTATTAATGAAAATAAAGGAAAATAGGAGAAAAGGAAGGTAAAAGGTCACAAGTTGCATGTGAGGAGGAAAATGAAGAAAATAGAGGCATGATTCATAAAAAGGCTTCTGAGGATCAGTTGATAACCTTTTGTCAATTCAAGTTTGGATCTCTCTCTCTCTCTCTCTCTCTCTCACTCTTGGTCACTTAGAGTTTTCTTGGAGCACTCTAGCTTTGGATCAAGAAAGGAAAAGGAAGTAAAGGGAAAGGAAGAAGAGTAGGATCAAGCAGCTTTAGCAGGAATACGTGCCGGTAACCTTTTCCATGTGTGATTTCCTAGTTGGTTTGGACATGCATGGCTTTGCATGTTGGTGTATGGTTCTCTTGTTATCGATCACATGGTTTTGTCGGGTTATGACAGTGGTTTTCAGCCTAGCCTTACCCTTTTCCAAATGCCATGATGTTGGGATGTTTGTTTTGGTTTTGAGCTTTGGTTTTCCGAATGGATTTCGAAATTGGGGGTGAAGGTGGTCTCAAGGCTCATTCCCAAAGGTCTAGGAATCCTTTGATCAGTTTTGGCGGGATACACAGTAAAGCTTGAGGGAGAAGTCTTGGTTTAGGGCCTAGTGATCCGGGTTTGGATTGCAGTAAAGCCTGAGAGGCTAGTCTCGGTTTAGGGCCTAGTGATTTGGGATTAGATTGCGGTAAATCATGAGATACAATGAGACGAAAAATTCCTTGAGGATATTGATGGATTCTGGATGGAATTCCAAGTTCTGTTTAATTGTTATCGGAGCAGTGGTTTTGGTGTGATCATGGTTTCATGAGGGTGGAGGTGGTTTAACCTCTAAATTCCCTTGGTTGTTCTTGAATTGGTTGTTCTATGAGATCCCACATTCATGCTTGAAATATGGCATGGGGGTGACTGGCTAAAAGAGAGATTTCGTTCACCCATGTCTATGGTCGGGTTGTACGTGGAAGTCTCAAACCTAGTCATATTTTCCTATGAGTAGAAAAAGCTAAGTTCTATTACTTTTGTACTTGTTTATATGTGGATTTAATGGTTGTCATATCTCTGATATTTATATGGTTTAATTTTCTTTGTAAGCATGGTTATATGATTGGTTCATGTCATGGTTATTTCATGTATTTACTTATAATTGTTAAATGGATGGATGCAAGACCTAATTGATGATATAATAGTCCAATGGAGAAGGAGGTGAACCTTTTGGTAATGTTTCATAAGTTCTTTCAGTCATTTATGCTCTAGCTTGTATCCTAGACATGTAGGTTTCATTGATGCCAAGTGTTTGACAGAATGTTAGTCCCGGTTGGGGATGCATAGGCCTAGTCCTGAGATGGATTTTTTATTTATCAACATTATTATCATGTATTTTATGGATTCTAAAGGTTGTAGCAAGTTTAGGGTAGAGGCCTGGATTCTAGGCTAGAAAAGTGGCTCAAATCTTGAGGTCGTTGGCATAGGTCTGCTGAGAAAAAAAGTCCACAGTCGTTGGCACGGAGGCCTATGAGAGTGACTATGAGTTGTTGATCATTGTATTGCCTATAGCATGAGGGTGAATTTGGGTTAATAGGCTTAAAACATCAGTGGGACGCAGGGACAAGATGTCTAAGTAGTTGACATGCCTCCTGGGGGTGTAATTGTTGGTGTAGATGGGTTTGTTTGATGAGTTCCGTCAGTTCCATTTTCTTAAGGTCACCAAGGAGATTTAATCCCTTATAGTAACCTCTCTCATTACATGTTTTCTTGGTTGGTTGGCTGCTTGGGTGGACTTGGGACGAGGGGGCGATACAATATGTGCAATATCTCCTCTATTGCAAAGAAAAGGGTGGATATGGAGAAGTCTATGGGCATCCATGTTTAAGGGTCTCCTAGGTGTGAGGATGCCCTAACTAGGTGCAGATGTTATAGCGTTGACTTGGTCACTCGTGGACTATTGAAGGGCAGCGTGAGAGTGGACCAAGTGTGAACATGGATTGGGAACTTATGGTCTACTAGAGGACAATATGATAGTGTCCAAGTTGGAGCCCGGTGAGCAACACCTTGATGGAAAAAGGTAGTTGCAAGAGAGGCAGTTGTTGATCTCAAGGGTCTGATCAACTAGGAGCAGTTTGTGGATCCCGAAACTTGTGTGTGGAGAATGACTTCTACAATAGATGATGGGTAGTCCTCCTAGCCCGTGTTCATTGTGGGAGATGGACATCTCGCAATGATAGGTGGCAACCATCTATTCCCTATGTTGGTCTTCATCAGTGTAACGTAAGAAGACCATAGTGGGTTGAATTCCCTGGATAAATTAGGAGCAGTAGTGGGCAGTTGAGAGTTGTTCACAAGTGGAGTTGTGAACAACTCAACAAGAGTCTCCATGTGTTGTGGCCTTTATGGACTAAGGCATAACTAGATAGGAGATTGATAGTTTAGATTCAGTGGCCAGATGGACTTGGAGCATTGATAGAGGTAGGAGTTGCAGATCGGGAGCCGAAGGAATGGGCAGGTACAGGGTACGACCAAGTGGAGCTGAGAGAGTTGACTTCATAAGCCAGATGGTCAGAGTATCTTATTGAGGGTAGATTGGTTGTCGGTGGATTAACACCAAGCCCCAGTTTGTATCTTGTACTAGTGGATGCATGAAGGCCATTATCACTGGTACGGGAGCCCTAGACTATTGTATTATATGTTGTTTAATATAGCGAAGTTGGGTTGAAAATTGTAAAAAGTTGTCTATATTCTATGCATGTGTGATTTACTCTTGTTTATATTCCATTGTGCAAAGTAGTTCTGTTGATATTCTTGGTTTGATACAGATGTTTTAAGATACTATCCTAGACCCAAGATCATGGAAATTCAACATACTCAACAACAATACCTTGTAATCACTACTCTCTAATGTCCCCTCTTCTTACAATGGAAACAAGATATGGTTAATGCCATCCTTCAAGATTTTTTAGATGTTCTTCTTCCCATCATGCATAACATTTCTATCAATTGCCATAGTCTACCTAATAAAATATGGCACACATCCATGGGTATGATATCACATAGGATTTTATCCTTGTAGTTGCCTCTCTGCAACTCCAATTAAGACTATTCATTTACCAACAATTGATGACCTCTTTGAAGCCATGACACCTTATAAGGTATTGGATGCTTCACCTCTTCAATTGCAACTTCTCCACCACTTCTGTAGACACCAAGTTGTCCATTCTTCCACTATCAATGGCCATCTTGCACCATTTTACTTGGACTTTACAAATACTCCTAAACAATGCCTTCCTTTGATCTGGTCCAACAACTTCCTTCTCTAGATTCAATAACAACTTCTTAAGCAATAGAGACTCTCTCGTTTCTGGTACATTCTCTGCCTCCTGTACCTTTGGTTCCCCTTCTTCTGTTGGGAAACAACAACGCTTCTCTAGCCTACCTCTCTATTCTTTAGCCATTCATATGCCATGTGTCTAAGCTTGCCATGGCTATAGCAATGAATCTCTCTTCCTTTTCCTCTTCCTTGTCCTTTGGAAAATGATATTCGGTCTCTAAAGTCTCCCTCTTGCTATCATTGTGGATTTGAGATACTAGCTCCTTCCTTTTGTGTTGTAGATATTCCTCTGCTTGACTATTGTCCTCTTCCTCTAGCAGTGCTTTTTCCTTTGCCAAGTTGCTTCCTTGCAAGCTTCTCCTCAACCTTTAAAGCTAGTTTGTATGCTTCTTCCATTGTCCTAAGCGATAATACATTGATTTCATCTTGAATATCTAACTTGAGACCATTAATATATTTGGTTGTCTTCTCTCTAGACTCTTATGCATATCCAAACCTGATGTTCACCTTCTTCTATATAGTCCCTTACAGTCATCAATCTGTGCCTGGTATTTTGCATTTTCCTAAATAAAGTGATTTGGTAATCTTTGGACAAAAACTTGCCTTTGAGATTTGCTACCATTCTATCCAAACTCTTAATTTTCTGCGTATTCTCCCTTCTTCTTTTAGCCTGCACTCCATCCCACCATAAAGCGACATGTACCTCTAATTTTGTGACAACAAACTTAATTTTGTTCTCCTCATCCATCTCTTCACACTCAAAGAACTTATCCATCTTTGCAATTCAATCTATGAGCTTTTCTGGATTCAAGATACATGTTTAAGAATATAGATCAGGCTTTACCTTTGTAACAAGTCTCAACACTAATTTCAATATCGTGGCTTCTACAGGATCTTCACTTTGCAACTTCGAGAGAGATATTCTTCTTCTTCCTCACTTACACCTCCAACTGTAGGTTCTCTGTGTTTGCTGGTTTCCATGGTTGCCATACTTTCCTCCAATCGTTACATAACTTTCATCACTTCAGTGTTAGATAATGGCCTTTGTCCTCTCCAACCTCCTCTAGCACCTCATTCAACTCTATGAGCCAGGTCAACTTATTTGTTCCTGGAGAAGGTGCATGATCTACTCTGATACCAACTGATGCAGACCATTACTTTTTTGCTAAATTTTGATAGCAAGTTAAGCTCAAATATGCCCCCTTTTAATGGTTGGAACCAAAACCAGAACCACTCTAGCCAAGACTGTTCTTATATATATCAAAGAGAAGGACTAAAGTCAAACCCCAAAGAACCATCGTAGCCAAGATTGGATAATATCGAAGTGTTATAACAGAACCATCATGACCGAGCTTTAACAAGCTCCCAAAGAAAACAAGGTTTATTTCTATAAAAAGGCGTGAACTCCTGCAGTTGTGTTTTTCTAGCTCTCGGCACTTATAATGCGACCACTACTCATAACCAAGCCACACTCTCCTTTTTCCTTGACTCATCAGTATGGGATTACGTCATCCTATCCTGTTTTCAAGCACACACAAGGGATATACCCACGATACAAACTCTAGGATTTCTCTGTTAGTTGTTAGGCCTAGGCTCTGCCAACTGAAGATCTCGACTCATTTCAAAAGTGCTCACGTCTCTACCTCTAGGATGAGTCAGCGTGGACCCACCTACTCGCTACACGATCCCGACTTCCTCCTGATTGGTTGGGCTCCACATCATCCTAGTCCTAGTCAATCCACTTGTTCTCATCATGCGTTCCTATTTCCCTTTCGGGATAAATCCAAGAGCCCGACAATATTTGGTATTGACTTTTCTTGGTAGAAATTCACCTTTCCATCTCCTAGCACTGTCAAATGATGGCTCCCTTCGGGGCTAAAAAAAACTAATAATTGTTCTCCCGCCTGTGTATTTGGGCTTTGACCTAGTCAATGCTTCACTCCTTTGTCGCTCCTACAACCTCCGCCCACGCCCTTACAACGCCACTATGTATTATCCTGTGGATTAATATGTTGCAACAACTTTATATATGAATATATATATATGTGAAACAACAAACAAACATGACAGAAGGGTTGGTTAAATAAAATAAAACAAGGTTGCAGAAGGACTTGTTCAAGTTTTCAATTGGAAAACCACTCTCACACTCCACACTTCTTATTTTATTATTCAAATAATAAAGAATACATTATGCATTTAGTCCAAATCCACAAAGATATGATCAAATAAACCAATTTGCGAAAATGAAACAAATTGCAACAATTTGCTAAAATTAATAGATTACATGGCAAGCAAAACAAACCCTATCATAACAAATCCACTCATTGAGGTGCCTGTTATCACTCAGGTTTTTCCCAAAAGTTGTAAGAAAGGGAATATTGCCGAGGTAACCATAGAACAATCTTTTAGATATAGAATCTAGCCAATATGTATCTAGAGAGGGCTCTCTCTTTATGATTTAGCTTTGTTTTTAAAGGTATTAGGCTAGTTATGAAGTTTCAAGGGTTTTGTTTGATTTTGAGTGGTGAGATTCAATAGAGCAGAGAGGTAAAACATAACAGTTCAGTCCATTAGGCTAATGGAGTCAAAGAAGACAACTTTCTGGACTTGGTTTCTTAACAGAGGATGGTTTCACAGAGCAAGGTACTCAAACAGGGAACAAATGAAGGCTTGAAACAGATTGAATGGGCTCAAATGAGTGAAGGGTAGTTAAGAATCCTTCAAGATATTGAAAGAGGGAAAATGGATGATTACTGATAAGGAGAAGTTAAGAATTATTTAGCAAATAATCAACATGAAAGAATCAGGAAACAGGAGCAATTAAGAATTCACTGTTTATGCTAATTCTGAAGAAAACACAGAGAATAATAAAGACTAAAAACAGAGTGCAGTCAAGCAAATTCTGAATTAATCATTTTCTTTATCATTCAGATTATGAAACACAGATGATATAATAAACAAGAAAACTGTAAAACATAGGATATAGAGGACTTATTGATCCAGTGGTTGATTCAAGAATTCTGTGACAAGTCCTCTGCTTCAATTCTTCATCCAGTAGGCCATGCAACAATTTGATTTCCAACAATTTTTTATTCCAACAATTCAGTATTATAGCAAAGTCTAGGAAATCTCCACACACCACCAACTCCTTCATACTCTAATGGAGGGGGTATTTATATTACAAAATATGTACAACAGATATCTCATAACAACTGTGAGATAATATCTAGATTTTAACCTAAAATATTTTACAAGAAAATAGAAACGGTTGACTGTTGTTGAGTTGGAGGCTAGCTCTTTAATTCGGCTTGCAGGTGTCTTCTGTAGTAGCTCTGCGTCGACAGCCTGCCTTAGCTGAGGCATTAATTCTGATCTGCTGCCTTTAATTTTGCTCTAACATCTTTAATGCTTGATCTGATACACTTTAATGTTGAACTGATACTCTTTGTTGTGTTTTGACTTCTGCTCACTGTTGTCTGATATTTCGCCCAAAATTTCCTTTTTTCCAAGGGTAATAGCATAGTTACGGATGAACACCTGTTTTTTGGGGTACTGGAGGTTATTCTGCGCTCTTTAATCCATGACATTGAGATCTTTCTGTGGTTGGTATACTAACTTCCCACGGAGATCGCTGAGAAGTCCTGGCAATTGATGCGCTGATAGTCGATTGTTGGAGAAAATTCACAGGTACCTGTGTCAAAAGAGGAGGAAACCGCACACTGGAGGGTCGGTTGACAGGCAGAGAAACACATCAATGGAGCCTTTTCCTCGTTTGGAGGTGGTTGAGAAACTGGAACTGTGACCTCAGTCGTTTTTATGCCTGGAGCGCCGTTTGCAGCGAAATATAGCAAAAAATGATATTTTTTCAGTCTTTTTGGACAGAATGGAGTATTGGTGGGAATTTTCAACTTGAAGGACGGATGACATAAGCATGACATCAGTGAGAGTACGGGATAGACGACATGGCGGTGACGTAAGCAGTAGGGAGGATGATGTCAGCAAAGGTTGACGTGGCAAGTGACGTCAGCAAAAGGATGGTGGTAACCAGTTTTGCCCGCACCGCTTTTGGAGCTGGGTGGTTTTAGGTGGAGGGCAAGCGATCACAGCGGGAGTGCGACGCGTGGTAGTCGTACGGGGGCAATACCACCTGTCTCCCGTGACTTAAACATCGGTCGAAAGGCGGGTTGCGAAATGGATTTGGACCGTCAAATGGTAGATCAGTTGATCGGACGGTGGACGCTACATGGAGATGGCGGGAGTTAATCTTGCGGGGCCAACCATAATAAAACGATGTTTTAATGTATTGCGGCTGGTTTTAATGGGTTCAGGGCTTGGTTATTAGTTAGCCCAGATGGCTAATTAATCCCATTTTATGCGCGGCATAAAGGTTCTTAATAAGTTCCAGATGAACTTATTAACCCTCATTTATAAAGTGATTTATGGTTATAGTTTAACCGGGGAGGGGATATATAAAAATCGGGGTTTTTATTGTATTTACATAATACGGGATCGGGTTTATTTCGGGAGTTATATAATAAATGTAAATGGTTAATATGAATTCGAAAAATAAAAAGCGCTAAGTTTATAAACTTAGGTTTAGGAAGAAATGGGGCCTTATTAGGAATATTTGTCAATTTCCTAAGTAAAAGGATTTTACTTAGGTAATGCTTATGAAACGAGATGAGTGATTATATTAAGAACAGATTCTTAACATTTTGGGAAATTAGTGAATGATTAGGAAAAAACAGGAAGGGGAATTAGTTATGAAATCTTGCCTCACTTGAGCTGCTTCAAGTGAAATGTCCGCCATTGCACTTGTGATATAAGTGAAAGTTAACACATTTCTAGCAAGATTATCCATCATAAGTATCATTCTGCAACACCAATCTACCTACCCTGCCTACTTTGCCTAGCATTTTTTCTTCTTTCTTTGGGTGCATTTAGACTAGGAAACCCTTTTCAACTTTTCTTTACTTTGTACATTAAGCCTATCTAAGTCTGCACTTATTACATCCAAGGGCTCAGATTGAACTGTTGAACTCATTTGCTTCTCTACCTATCTACTTATCTGCCAAGATTAAACAGTTTGGTCAGATTTTATTCTCTATCTCCAAAATATGAAATTCAAATATGAACTAGCCAAGATTAAGCTGTTTGCCATTCATCAATTGTGGTAAAAGTTTTAATAAGCTGCACACAATGCTTTATTTGCAGAAAATAAAATAGTAGTGGCATTTTGGACTTGCACACTTTCCTGGTGTTTCTTTGTTTGGGGTTCATTTCTTTCACTTTTTTGACCATTTTATTCTTTTTACCCTTTGATTTTTCTTTTAGGGCATACCCTCTTTACATTTTTTTAATTTTTTAATTTTTTTTTTATAATATAGAAAACCTTTGCAACAAGGAAAGGGATGAACATATTACAGCGCTCAACCAGTCAATCATGAAATATGGCACCTATTGGTATAGGAGTATAATAGTGGCTCCACATGGGGATAGCTTTCCCTAGTGGAAATTCAAGAACAGTAGGTCAGATGGCCTTATGAGTAGCTTTTGTTGTGCTCTGAAATCTTCCTTTGTTGAATCTAGAAGCTGTACAAAAGGATCTTGTAAAATATATACACCATTTTTAAGCTGATTCAAACAACTGTACCTCTGTTCTGGATAGCATTCTACTTGGATTATTTAATCATATGTTCCTGCCCCCAAGTCTTCTTCTGCAACCTGACATTCACTGGCATTTTTGGGCTCTTATAAACTGAAATGAAGCAAAACAAAATGGTAGAGTTCCTTCATTTATTTCAAAATTTTCTGCACTTTTCTCTTCATTCTCATTGCTGCAATAAACAAGCTGATCAATTCTTTGAAGCTGTTGATCCTGAATTTCCTTATTCCCCAAATTAGCTTCTGATTCCTCTGCAAGGTTATTTTGGACTTGAAGAACATGATTATCATCATATTGATCATATTTGGGCAAATTACCAAAAGAAGCAATGTCATCAAACACACACATTAGGTCAGGATCTTTCTCCTCCACATATTGCTTTATAAATCTATCTTCTGATCTGTGGTAGTCAAAATTAGCAGAAAATTGTTCATGATTCTTAATCCCTTCTTGCACTGATGGTTGCAATACATTGGCCAAAGGATAATGGAGATCCCACCATATAAGATCTTCTGGATGATTAGTATCGGGAAAACAGACCTCATTCCAAACTATAACATTATTAAGGACATAGTATGTACATGTTAGAGTCAGAATACATTAAAAAACTAGATCAAAGTAATGTTTCAGCATTTGACCATTCACTGGTCCATTTTCTGTTTCTGTGCCATCCAGGCTCTTCAGAAAATAAGTATTGTTCCCTTGCAATGCCTGGATGATAAATGGCCCTTTCCATAGGAAGTCAAACTTCCCATGTTTTCCTTTGTCTTCTCTCCTGGAATCCCACCTTAGAACTTTGTCTCCAATGTAGAAGTCTTCTGCTTTGGTCATTTTATCAAATATTTTCTTGATTTTTTCTTGTATTACTTGGGATCTTTGGTGCACTTCTTCTCTGGTCTGCTGCAAATGGATGGTCTGATTTATTCTCCTTTTAATGTCATTGGGTTCCACCTGAGATTCTTGCAGTAATTTCATTACAGGAACTCCTAAAGATGAATAAAATACAGCATCCATGCCATAAACTAGCTCATAAGGGCTAGTTCCAATAGATCTCTTAGTTGTGAGTCTATCTGCCCATAGTGCATTTGTAAGTTTCTTGTGCCAATTTTTCTTGTTCTCTTCTAACAATTTCTTAATAATATTGATCAGACTTTTATTGGAGGATTCAGCTAGACCATTACCTTGAGGGTAATAGGCTGTGGAATGGCCTAAAGTGATATGGTATTTGTTACAGAAATTTATCATTTTCTTGGACTTGAAGGCAGTAGCATTGTCGGTTATAATCTTTTTAGGATAGCCAAACCTAGACAATATGTTGGTTTCTAAGAATCCTAAAATCACTATATCATTGGCTTGTCTAGAAGAAATGGCTTCTATCCATTTGGTGAAATAGTCTGTGGCAGTAAGAATCCATTTATGTTGGCCAGAAGAGGGAGGGTGTATTTCTCCAATGAAGTCCAAACCCCATTGTTGAAAAAGTCTTTCAGTGGAAATTGGTCTCAAGGGTAAGGGTAACAGTTTCCTTTTGCCTTCAAAAATTTGGCATTTGTGGCAAGCAGTGACAAACTTCTTTACATCAGCGAACAAGGTTGGCCAGTAAAATCCAGCCCTTAGGATTTTGTCTGCAGTTGATTTCCAGTAAAGGTGTCCACCGCAGTCCCCTGCATGAAATTCTTTGATAACTTTGTCAGCTTCTTCTTTTATTAAACAATTCAATAGAATACCTTCATGATTTTTCCAAAATAGAGCTTTATCTAAAATACAAAATTTTGAAGCTCTCATCTTTAAAAACCTTTTCTTTGTTCTGGATAACCCTAGAGGAACCTGCATGTTTAATAATACATGAATTATATTAGCATACTGAGGTGATTCTAAGAAGGCTTGGCTGATTTGTGGAGTCGTCATCTCTTGTTCATTACCCAGTTCATTAATATCCAGGGCTTGAAATTTTGTTTCAGTCATGAGTTTAGCCAATCCCTGTCCTTTTATATGCTTTGTGGGTTTTATTTCAATATCATACTCCAATATAGTAGTGATCCATTTACCTCATTTGCCTTTAATTCCATCCTGAGTCAGGATGTCTTTGACAACAACATTTGGTACATAAGCTACTACATGGGAGTACAATATATAGATTCTGAAGTCTTGAATAGCTTTCACAAGTGCAAAAGCTTTTTTTTCCATGATTTTGTAATTCAAAGGTGCATCTCTAAGTTCTTTACTGAAAAAGGCTATGGGTTTTTCACATCCTTGATCATCTTTTTGCAGTAAGATAGCTGCTATGGTGTGCTCTGATACAAATGAGAAAATTATTAAGTCTCTATCGAACTTTGGACTTGTAAGGACTGGTGTTTTGGTCAAAGCCATTATAATTTCTTCAAATGCTTGTTTGGCTTCTACTATCCAATTAACCTTTGAATCCTTTTTTAACATGGTGTTCAACAATCTAGTTAGTTTAGCCAAATTAGATATGAACCTTCTCAAAAAGTTAATCTTTCCTAGGAAATCTTGAAGTTCTTTGACATTTCTGGGGTGGGGTATTTGCAGAATAGCTTCTATTCTAGCAAGATCAATTCTAATGCCATCTTTGGAGATGATATGGCCTAACAGTTTGCCTTCTTCTAGACCAAACAAAGACTTTTTGGGATTTAATGAAATACATACTTTCTGCATTTTAAAAACACTTGTCTCAAATGATCTAAATGTTATTGATCTGATATAGAAAGCACAGTGAGGTCATCTAGATATATAACCAGAAAATCATGAATTTCTTTTGCAAAAGCTATGTCCATTGCTCTTTGAAAGGTTGCCCCTGCATTCTTAAGTCCAAATGGCATTTTAACATATTTGAATGTACCCCATGGTGTTGTAAACGCAATATTTTCTTGGTCATCAGGATGAACCAAAATCTGATTAAAACCTGAAAACCCATCCAAAAGTGAAATCCTAGAAGCACCTACTACCCTTTGTAAAATATGATCCATCTTAGGTAAATGGTAATTGTCCTTCAAAGAAACCTTGTTTACATTTCTTAAGTCAACACATAACCTGGTTTCTCCTGTTTTCTTCCTGGTAGGCACTAAATTAGACACCCACTCTGAAAATCTGATTGGAGCAATTATCCCTGCATCATGCATTCGTTTGATTTCTTTTTCAATTAAAGGGAGTAGTACAGGGTTGATTCTTCTGAGCTTTTGTTTGAATGGTTTTTTATTTTCCTTGAGGGGTATTGTATATTGAATTACAGAGGTGTCATAAGCTTTCAGGTCTTCATAACTCCAGACAAAAATATCTTGAAATTCTTTGATTAGTTCAACATATTTAAGTTTTTGATCCGGGGGCAAAGATTTGGACAATTTTACCATTTTTGGATTCTCTTTAGTTCCTATGTTGTAGTCTTCAATGTCTGCTTTTAGAGGTTCCATCTGGGGTTTCTTTGGAATGTCGTTGAAATCAAAGAGATCTTCCAAAGGAGTTAATCCTTTGGCCAAATGATTATCTTTCAAATTGATGACTTCAGTTTCTCCTTCAATAATCTCATCAACCTTTATTTCTTTAAGATCTTGCATTTCCTCTTTGGTAAATTTCGTTGGACGAAGCATTTAAGTTGCATTTTCTGCTGAAATGTCTATTTCTATCTGATTTGGATCAAACTCTCTAATTGTATCTCCATCTATGTTAGTGCCAAAAAAATCCTCCTCTAGGGTAAAAAAATTGTTGATCTGATTATCACTGTCAAACACTTGCAAGTTCTTTACATTATCAGGTATGGCTAGGCTGTGTCTAATTTCTGCTGTGAATTGATGATTTGGTTTAAACAGTAATTTACAGGTGCTAGAAAACATTGCTAGGCTATGAGCTTGCAAGTTGTGTTTTCTCGGGATTTTGACAAGCTGAGTTTCTAGAAATTTATTGAGGATCTCCATAGCTGTTTTTCGGTACTCTCTCAATCTGGAATCATTTGTCAAGAACTTCTCTTTTATCTGTTGAATGATTAAATCAGAATCTCCTAGGACTGACACTCTAGTTGCTCCCAATTTCTTGATCAGTTTAAGACCTAGCAATAGAGCTTCATATTCAGCCATATTATTAGTGCACCTAAAGTTTAACTTGTAGGCATGGCCTTCAGCATGATTGTTTTCAAGATTGTGCACCTAGACTCCTGCTCCTAATTTGTTCACAGAACCATCAAATTCTAAGTACCAAAGGATTTCATTTTTACAATTAGTATTTGGAGTTTCAGGGATTTGTTCAACAGGGAGATCTGGTTTTTCAGTTTCTTCTGGTTTATCTGATTTTTCATGATTTTTAGAAATTTCTTGGATTCGCACACTAGACCTTTCATTTGCAATTTTTTCTGTTTCATCTGCTAAAACTTTTATTTCATGTGTGGAATCAATTTCAGTATTGTAAAGGATAAAAGAATCCATATCTAAATGTACTAAGTAGATAGGGAAATTTTGAGGTTTCTCTTGACTACTTACTACATACTTCATTAAGGTTTCTCTGTATAGTCTCTTGGGTTGACCGAACACTGAAAGAGTAGCATAGGACATGTCTAACTGTAGAAATCCTTGAAGCTTTGCACCCCAAGATCTAGAGAATAACATACCATACTTTGGTGGAATATCAGCTACTACTATGTCCATTAAGATGGTTTTGGCTGGATATTGGATTAGTGACACACATAAGTCTTTGATTAATCCCAAACATTTGACCTTACTTGAATCAAAAGAGAAAAGGTCTTTATATGGCCTGGCGATGTCAAGGTCAAGTTTCTCCATTACAGATTTAGGCATTAAGTTATGGGAAGCATTAGAATCAAACATGGCATTGTGGAGTATTTTATCATGTATGTTTAAACCTACATAGAAAGGAGGAACTTCTCCCTCTACTATTTTTCCATTTACTCCAGGGCCAAATATCAATTCAGGCTGGTCATCAAAAAAGTTTATTGAATCTTTGTTCATAGAAATTTTGAGTGATCTGTTGATTTGACTTCTGTAGACATCATGTTTAGCTAATTCTGATAATTGAACAACTATCATTAGTTTTCCTACTTCTGTTTCAAAATTGAAAGGTTTTTCGGTCCGAGTTCTTGTATTTCGGACAGCTGGATTTTTTGCATTTTTCTCTTCTTCAGGAGTGGGATTATGGGCTGAAATTGTTTCCAAATCAAGTTCTAGAGGCTCTTCTTCTTTTCCTTTAGAAGGAATAGAAGTGGAAGGTTGTCTGTTAGGTGGCTGATTTTCTGATACATCTTCAACAATTAGATTTTTTGGGTTAGGATCTGTTTTAGCAAAAATATGTACAGGGGGGTTATTGATCTTACCTTTGTTAAGTTGCTTGGTATCTTTCTGTTTGGTAGTTTCAGGGACATCTATCCTTCTGCTCCTCAGATTGTATTGTTTGTGGACTTCATAAATGGGTGTATCATGTCCCTCCCTAAAGTCAAATGATTCACCTGACTGAGTTTAAAATTTTTTAAGGATGTGAGCTTCTTGATCCTTTTGGGTCAAGAAAACTTGTTGTTCATTGTTGAGTCCGATCAAATTAATTTGAGTGTCTTCTGTTGGTTCATCAGAAGTCGAGGCTTCAACATAATTTTCTTGAAATGGGGGCCTAATATTTTGGTCAGGTCCTCTCTTTCCAGTGTTAGGATTTTGGTTCTTCCTGAAATTTGGATTTCTCCCAGTATTATTTGGTTGACCATCCCAAGGTGATTTTCTCTCAATTGTTTTTACTCTATCTCCAAGTTTTTCCATTCCTTTAATGATAGCATCTAATTTTTGTTCAAAGGCAAAAGGTTCTTCTTTGAACGGTGTCCTCCTTTCAGCTTTGGCTCTAGATCGTTTAGATATCAGGTTGGCCTCAACACTTATAGCTATACTCTGCATCTCTTCTAGGTTTCGAGGATCTCTTTCCCTAAGTTGGTATGCCATATTAGAATCAAATGCATCATAGAATTTGATCAAGGCCAAATCTGGAAGAGGTCTGAGATTTTGAGGAATAGCATTGTAGACAGAATTGAATCGGGTACAGTAATCTTGGACAGTTTCTTGTGTGCCTCTTCCTATGTTTTCATATTCTGATAAAATGTGGAGAGGATCTTTCTTATTTTCCCATCTGTTCAAGAAGGTCTGATAAAGAGCTTGTGGGTCATTGATATTGTTTGCAGGGAGGGCTCTAAACCAGGTTCTAACATCTCCAGCTAAACTTTGAACAAATACTTTCATTCTAACATCATCATCATCAATCTCATAGCTTTCAAAATAGTCGGTCATTTTCTTGGTATGTTGTTGAGCTGTGTAAGTGTCAGTACCTTCAAATGAAGGGATTTTACTTTGATAGTCTTAGGGCATAGCCCCTGGATTGGCAAGTAAGTTTAGGGGAGTATATTGGTTTTCCATGTTTGTAGAAATAAATGTGACAACTGGAAGAGTAGGGATAACAATGGGAATGTGTGTTGTAGATGGAGGAGTGGAAAGGGTAATATGAGGTGTTGATGGTGAACTAGGAGAAGCTGTAGTAATCACAGAAAGGTTTGGTGTTTTTTCAGAGGTAAGCTCAGATTGAATGGAGTTCTGCAAATGTCTATCCAGGTGTGAACTAGTAGAATTTTCTTGGCTCTCTTGTCTTCTAAGAATCTTATAAATCACATTAGGATTTTCAAACACGGGTAGGGCATTAGGATCAGGATTTGATCTGGGGTAATGAATCTTTTCTGAAGCCAGTTTCTAGGTGTGTTTTTGGTTTTTTCTTGAAATAGTTTTGACAATACAATTTTTAACAGTCTCTTCTAGGAGGTTTTAGATCTGGGAATTTTAAACTTTCCTAAAGACTTATTTGAAAAGAGGAATTGATCAAGTATTTGAAACCAACTGTCCAATCCATAAACTAGACCAGAGATAGACTGAAGTAGCATTCATTTACTTCTGCAATCGTAAATCAAAAGCATTTCAAAGGCTACCTGGCTAACTTCAGGCTCCATCTGTAGCTTATACAGAAAACAGTAGTAACAAACACTTATTCAGATCCCCAGTGGAGTCGCCAATGATGTTATCACTCAGGTTTTTCCCAAAAGTTGTAAGAAAGAGAACACTGCCAAGGTAACCACAGGCCAATCTTTTAGATACAGAAACTAGCCAATCTGTATCCAGAGAGGGCTCTCTCTTTATGATTTAGCTTTGTTTTTAAAGGTATTAGGCTAGTTATGAAGTTTCAAGGGTTTTTTTTTAGTTTGGGTGGTGAGATTCAATAGAACAGAGAGGTAAAACAGAATAGTTCAGTCCATTGGGCTAATGGAGTCAAAGAAGACAACTTTCTAGATTTGGTTTCTTAACAGAGGATGGTTTCACAGAGCAAGGTAGTCAAACAGGGAACAAATGAAGGCTTGAAACAGATTGAATGGGCTCAAATGAGTGAAGGGCAGTTAAGAATCCTTCAAGATATTGAAAGAGGGAAAATGGATGGATACTGATAAGGAGAAGTTAAGAATTATTTAGCAAATAATCAACATGAAAGAATCAAGAAACGGGAGCGATTAAGAATTCACTGTTTATGCTAATTCTGAAGAAAACACGGAGAATAATAAAGACTGAAAACAGAGTGCAGTCAAGCAAATTCTGAATTAATCCTTTTCTTTATCATTCAGATTATGAAACACAGATGTAATAAACAAGAAAACTATAAAACACGGGATATAGAGGACTTATTGATCCAGTGGTTGATTCAAGAATTATGTGACAAGTCCTCTGCTTCAATTCTTTATCCAATAAGCCATGCAACAATTTGATTTCCAACAGTTTTTTATTCCAACAGTTCAGTATTACAGCAAAGTCTAGGAAATCTCCACACACCACCAACTCCTTCATACTCTAATGGAGGGGGAATTTATACTACAAAATATGTACAACAGATATCTCATAAAAACTATGAGATAATATCTAGATTTTAACCTAAAATAATTTACAAGAAAAATAGAAACGACTGACTGCTGTTGAGCTGGAGGCTGGCGTTTTAATTCGGCTTGCAGCTGTCTTCTGTAGTAGCTCTGTGTCGACTGCCTGCCTTAACTAAGGCATTAATTCTGATCTGCTGCCTCTAATTCTGCTTTGACATCTTTAATGCTTGATCTGATACACTTTAATGCTGAACTGATACTCTTTGCTGTGTTTTGACTTCTGCTCACTGTTGTCTGATATTTCGCCCAAAATTTCCTTTTTTCCAAGGGTAACACCACACTTACGGAAGAACACCTGTTTTTTGGGGTGTTGGAGGTTGTTCTGCGCTCTTTAATCCATGACATTGAGATCTTTCTGTGGCTGGTATACTAACTTCTTGCGGAGATTGCTGAGAAGTCCTGGAAATTGATGCGCTGATAGCCGATTGTTGGAGAAAATTCACAGGTACTTGTGTCAAAAGAGGAAGAAACCATACACTGGAGGGTCAGTTGACAGGCGGAGAAACACATCAATGGAGCCTTTTCCTGGTCCGGAGGCGGTCAAGAAACTGGAACTGTGACCTCAGTCGTTTTTACACTTGGAGCGCCGTTTGCAACGAAATATAGCAAAAAATGATATTTTTTCGGTCTTTTTGGACAGAATGGAGTATTGGCGGGAATTTTCGACTTGAAGGACGGATGACGTAAGCATGACGTCAGTGAGAGTACGGGACAAACGACGTGGCGGTGACGTAAGCAGTAGGGAGGATGACGTTAGCAAAGGGTGACATCGCGAGTGACGTCAGCAGAAGGACGGTGGTAAGCGGTTTTGCCCACACCACTTTTGGGGCTGGGCGGTTTTGGGTGAAGGGCAAGCGATCACAGGGGAGTGCGATGTGTGGCAGTGGTATGGGGGCAATACCACCTGTCTCCCGCGACTTAAACATCGGTCGAAAGGCGGGTTGCGAAATGGATGTGGACCGTCGGATGGTAGATCGGTTGATCGAACGATGGACGCTGCATGGAGATGGCGGGAGTTAATCTTGCGGGGCCAACCATAATAAAACGATGTTTTAATGTATCACGACTAGTTTTAATGGGTTTGGGGCTTGGTTATTAGTTAGCCCAGATGGCTAATTAATCCCATTTTATGCGCGGCAAAAAGGTTCTTAATAAGTTCCAGATGAACATATTAACCCTCATTTATACAGTGATTTATGGTTATAGTTTAACCGGGGAGGGGATATATAAAAATCAGGGTTTTTATTGTATTTACATAATACGGGATGGGGTTTATTTCGAGAGTTATATAATAAATGTTAATGGTTAATATGGATTCGAAAAATAAAAAGCGCTAAGTTTATAAACTTAGGTTTAGGAAGAAAAGGGGCCTTTATTAGGAATATTTGTCAATTTCCTAAGTAAAAGGATTTTACTTAGGTAATGCTTATGAAACGAGATGAGTGATTATATGAAGAACATATTCTTAACACTTTGGGAAATTAGTGAATGATTAGGAAAAAAACAGGAAGGGGAATTAGTTATGAAATCTTGCTTCGCTTGAGCTGCTTCAAGTGAAATGTCTGCCATTGCACTTGTGATAGAAGTGAAAGTTAACACATTTCTAGCAAGATTATCCATCACAAGTATCATTCTGCAACACCAATCTACCTACCCTACCTACTTTGCCTAGCATTTTTTCTTCTTTCTTTGGGTACATTTAGACTAGCAAACCCTTTTCAACTTTTCTTTTCTTTGTACAGTAAGCCTATCTAAGTCTGCACTTATTACATCCAAGGCCGCAGATTGAACTGTTGAGCTCCTTTGCTTCTCTACCTATCTACTTATCTGCCAAGATTAAACAATTTGGTCAGATTTTACTCTCTATCTCTAAAACATGAAATTTAAATATGAACTAGCCAAGATTAAGGTGTTTGGCCATTCATCAATTGTGGCAAAAATTTTAACAAGCTGCACACAATGCTTTATTTACAGAAAATAAAATAGTAGTGGCATTTTGGACTTGCACACTTTCCTGGTCTTTCTTTGTTTAGGGTTCATTTCTTTCACTTTTTTGACCATTTTATTCTTTTTACCCTTTGATTTTTCTTTTAGGGCATACCCTCTTTACATTTTTTAAATTATTTGAGTTTTTTTTTTTTTTTTTTTTTTTTTTTTTTTTTTTTTTAATATGGAAAACCTTTGCAACAAGGAAAGGGATGAACATATTACAGCGCTCAACCAGTCAATCATGAAATATGACACCTATTGGTATAGGAGTATAACAGAACCAACTCCTCTGGTAAAGGAATTTGACGTCTCCATCAATTAGACTTTTACGAATGCCGCTACATCAGGGAGTAGATCATTTTCATGCATGGTGATAATAGAAACAATATCAGATGATTTTCTAAAATTAGAGTGTCGTCTATGCGGGGTTATGACGGGGCAATCTATATTTAGATCTATCTTAGATAGGGTGGTAGCATCCATTGAGGGATCCATAGGACTCAAGATAGATGACTCATAGAAAAGGATTAACTAGACTAGGTAGAATAAGGTATCATAGAAGTTTACAAAGTAATAGACTTTCAACACCAAAACTGTAGTTATTGCTCCAAACTCGATAACCATTACATATTTAAAAATAAAACACAACAAAATATTATAAAAAAACAATACTTCAAATATTTTATTATTAATAAAAAAACAAAAAAAAACATCTATACAAATAACCCCTAATCTATACAAATAACTCCTAATACTATTTCAAATCAAGAGCTCATATTCCAAAAATAAACATTGAGAACAAAAACTTATATTACTCGCAAAATATCACATTACACCCTTTTCCAAATATAATACAACAAATAATCCTAAATACACCGGGATAACATACAAAACATACTAATACCCAAATATTAATACCCTGGCATACATTGAAACAAATATCTGATTGGCATATCCTTTTTAATAACAAATATCTGATTGGCATATCCTTTTTAATGACAAATATCTGATTGACATCTCCTTTATCCTTTTTAGTTACAAATATGTAATTGGCATCTCTTTTATCCTTCCTGAGTTAGAAATATCCGTTAATATAATTCAACGATGTATGTTTTTACATTTTAATTAATATCTATGGAATCATCACAGCATGTTTAAATTGTTATAAATAAAGAAATAAAGTAATTAAGAATCTTGTGGGATTTTTCAATCCGCTGTTCAATCATTAATTTCAACGATAACAAAATTTGTATAGACATGAGAGCGGTGGACTCACACCAACCTAACCTACTAAAGGCACTATGGTATTTGAATTCCGGAAAACGATCCAAGTCCATACACTTTACAGCTCAGAGAACCAGTTCCTCATGTCATAAATAGTACGTCCGATAAAGCAAAAGCAAACATTGGTGGACAGAACCAGAAAAACTGACAATAGACAAAGATAAAGAGAATAAACTCTGGAGTCATGGAATACATAAGTTTCTTGAAAGAGGTGATGGATAAATTAAGACGCAGTTGCAAATTTTAAAGCCAAGTACAGCAGTAGCCCACTGAAATACCCACGCGTTTCTGGGCAGCAACCATTTCCTAATTTACAATCGATGGCCCTCCTCTACATTTGTAAAGATTATGGCAGATCTCGGTTCCACTACATTTCAAAATTTACCCCCTCTGTGGAACACAGCCTTCACATTCAGACCTGGTACGAGATCCTTTTTTGTTTGCAGATGATGATAGCTACTCCTTTTGTACCTCCATTCATTTCATGCCTCCCTTCAGCCGATAGTTACGGGATACCAAATCTTAGGTCTCGGTAACGCGTGGGATTGAATTTAATTCACGCAAGGTACTACGTGTGGCAGGTGTACCATGCGTGTGTGGAGGGTGACAGTGTTTATATAGTTCGGTGGGTGAGAATTAGGGAAATTCCTATTTCCACCACTATAACAAAGTTAATGCACCCTGATATGCAAGGGGAATAGTGGCTGCTTTGCTGTTAACATGTCAAAGTCAACTTTGAGGGAAATATAAATGCAAGGCAGCCACTATTCCCCTTGCGTGCATTAACTTTATTATAGTGGTGGAAATAGGAGTTTCCGAGAATTAGGGAGTTGTAATTTATTCGATAGATGGGTAATTTCACCTCCTCCTTTTGTACATATTAGGTACAAGGTTGAAAATAACAAACTTGCGAATAAGTCATAAACACAATACTTATAATTAAATTTGAACATACCAATTATCCAACCACAAATATATACAAACCGGTGCATTTAGGGGCATAGGCAAACTGGTTATTTGTTGCCCATAACACTGCTTTGCTATGTCGGCTCTGCTCCACAATTGGGAGAGTTGTGCTAGTGGAAACGGCGTTTGGATGAGGAACAGATGGATGGAAAGAAGCAAGCGGGATGATGGAGACCGCAGCCGACTCCGGTTCCGATCGTCGGAGATGGGCACGGGTCTAATCATCGATAAATTGGAAATATAGAATAAATTAAGGTCAAAGCTAAATACCAAATTCATCATATATATATAAACTCTTTAAATATAAATTAATTAAATATATATATATATTATATTTTATTAGTTTGATAATGTCTTTTTGATTAGTCTTATTATAAATTATTGGTGGATTTTGACTAGTGTATTGTGGTATAATATAATATAATTTTATGTGCGTGAGGATATTAATACATTTTATTATATTAAAATATAATTTTATTATATATATGTGTGGCGATATTAGATTGTTGTGTGTATTTTGAAATAAAATTTTATTATATATGTGTGAGGATATTTGACTGTTGTGTTTATTTTGAAATAATGATTTTAGAATTTAATTGTTGTATAAAGTAAAGGTAATATTTAACATTTTTAATTTAATGTTGGTTTATTTAAAAATTAATCTAATTTAAAACATAAAGAGGTTTACAAATATAAAAAAAAAGTATGGTAAATAAATAAAAATATAAATAAATTAGGATGTCTTGTAAATAAGTACAAATATAAATAAACTAGAGGTACGGTAAAAACTAAAATCTTTTTTTCTATTTACTCGATAAACCTCTTTATATTTACTAAAACTCAAAAAAAGTTTTATTTAGGTGAATCCTATGGGCCAAATACCATGGGACAAAAAATAATTATTAATTCCATGGGTCAAATATATATATATATATATATGAAATAGTATTAGAAATCAACCTCTAATTATATATCAAGCAAGCCTATGTGCCAAATACCATGGTAAATACAAGAGATATGATAAATAAATATAAATATAAATAAACCAGAGGTATGGTAAATAAATAAAATCTCTTTTTATATTTACTCTATAAACCTCTTTATACTTACTAACAAAAAAAAAAAAAAAGTTTACTTAGGTGAAGCCTATGGGCCAAATTATTATTAATACCATGCAAACAAATATTATTAACCCTAATATTAATATTATTAGAATTATTAACCTTGGATTAATACAATATTAAGTTTGTTATATTATAATATATATTAATATATCATGATATATATATATGGGAGGGAAGAACAAAGACATAGAGTGATAGAGGTGGAGAGATAGGGGGAGCCACAAGGGAGAGATTGAGATAAACTAAAGGAAAGGGGAGATGAGGAATGAAGAGAGAGAGGGGAGAGGGAGTGAGAGAGGTAGATAAGGGTAAGAAAGGGGGAGGACTTTCGAGAGAGGAGGAGAGAGGGAGGGATAGAGAGATGGAGTTGGAGGGGGAGAGAGGGAGGGAAGAAGAAAACATAGAGAGTGAGAAGTCAGAGAGAAAGATAGTCACGAGAGAGAGAGAGTTTATGTATGTTTAGGGCTGAGATAAAGAGACAAAGGAGTGATAGAGAGAATGGGGGAGAGAAGGAGATAGGGAGGGATATAGTAACATAGTTGAGAGAGAGAGAGAGGATTGGAGGGCAAAGAGAGAGAGAGAGAGAGAGGAGGAAGAGAAAGGGAGGTAGGAGAGAAAGAGGGAGAGAGAGGAAGAATGAGAGACATGACTTGAGAGAGAGGAGGAGAGTAACAGGGAAAGAGAGAGGATTAGAGGGAAAATAGAGAGAGAGAGAGAGAGAGAGAGAGAGAGAGAGATGGAGGAAGAGATAGGGAGGTAGGAGTGAAAGGGAGAGAGAGGAAGTACAAGAGAGTGGACTTGAGAGAGAGGAGGAGAGAGGGAGGGAGAGGGAGATGGAGTTAGAGGGGGGGAGAGGAAGGGAAGAAGAAATACATAGAGAGTGAGTAGTGGAGAGAGAGGGACTGACAAGGGAGAGATGGAGAGAGAGTTTGTATGTTTGGAGGTGAGATAAAGAGACAAAGAGGGAGAGATGGAGAGAATGGGGGAGAGAAGGAAAGAGGAGAGAGGGATGGATATAGTAACAGAGTTGGAGAGAGAGAGAGAGAGAGAGAGTGGAGAGAGGGAGGGAAAGAGAGATGGAGTTGGAGGGGGAGACAGAGGGAGGTAAGAAGAAATAAATAGAGAGAGAAAGGTGGAGAGAGAGAGGGAATGATAAGGAAGGTGGAGGGAGACAAGACAACAAGAGGGGAGAGAGATAGAAGCAAGGGAGAGGGAGAGAAGGGGAAGAGAGAAAGAGATAGAGCGAGCGAGAGAGAGGGAGAGGAGGAGGGAGGGATATATAGATATATTGGAGAAAGAAAGTGTATGCTTTTGGGGTGATAAAGAGAGATAAAGGGAGATAGAGATATAGATGGAAAGTGAAGAGAGAGAAGAAGAGAGAGATTGAGATAGGGAGGGAGGTACATAGAGATTGATGGATATGGAGTGAGAGAGCATGTGCGTTTGGGAGTTGAGATAGAGAGACAAAGAAAGAGATATGGAGGGAGATATAGATATAGATGGAGGGGGATTGCTTACACTAGATGCATTGATTTTAGTGTAGATGTTGATTTCTAATGTATTTGATTGCTTGCACTAGATGCATTGATTTCAATTTAGATGTTGGTTTCTAATAATATTTGATTGTCTGCACTAGATGTGCAGATGATTTCTAATACAATTTGATTTCTTGCACTAAATGCATTGATTTCAGTGTAGATGGTGATTTCTAATCCTATTTGATTGCTTGCACTAGATGTATTGATTTCAGTGTAGATGTTGGTTTATAATCATATTTTCTTACTTGCACTAGATGTATTGATTTCAGCATAGATGTCAGTTTATAATCCTATTTTCTTACTTGCACTAGATGCATTGATTTGAGTGTAAATGTTGATTTCTAATCCTATTTGATTGCTTGCATTAGATGCATTGATTTCAGTGTAAATGTTGTTTTCTAATCTTATTTGATTTCTTGCATTAGATGCATTGATTTTAGTGTAGATGTTGATTTTTGATTTGATGTAATTAGATGTATGATGGTACATTAATTTTAAAGTGATTGGATTAACATTATGCATTGATTTCAGTGTAAGCACAAAAAATTATTGACAATGTACATTGACTTTTGTGTTATAGTAATTCAACCTATTAATATTGGAGAGAAAGAGAGACAAGATATGATGTTTACTACAATAGCTCAGGCTAAAGATTTAAACGGTTTATGATTTAAGCTAGATTTAAATTGTTTATGATTTAACCTGTCATTTTCATATCATATAATCGATACAGAAAGATGACAATATATGAAAAGATGACAAAAGTAACAAAGGTGAAAATAAGAATAGTAGAAGAAAATAGTTAGAGATTAAACTATTTGTAGTTGACTATATTCTTATTATTCACATTTTCTATTACATTGTCACCTTACATTCAAAAATTTTATTTCATCATTTTTCATTATTAAAGTTATTAACAATATTTATCATCTCAACAAACTGAGGTAACTAAGCAAATTTAAAATTAAAATGATCAAATTAATCTGAGACATATTTAGCATATTTAAAATAATTATATTAATATTAGATGAATTTACATATTATTGATAAAATTAATCATATGTTCTAGGTGCAAACATTTCCTCAAGTTTTGCACTCAATTTTTTTATTATATGTGTATGAGGATATTAATCTATTTTATTATATTAAAATACAATTTTACTATATATATGTGTGGGGATATTTGATGTGTTTATTTTGAAATGAAATTTTATTATATATGTGTCAAGATATTTTATTGTTGTGTTTATTTTGAAATATTGGGTTTAAAATTTTAATTTAATTATTAGAAGAGTGTTAAGAATTTAATTTTACCATTTTAATTAAAAAATGAATTAATTGAAAAATCTTGTCATATAAAAAAATGAATTAATTGAAAAAAATATCATATAAAGATGAATTATGGTTTTTTGGATGTCATATAAAACATGAATTATGGTTTTCTGAACATGTGGTATTAGTAAATCATGGTACTCTAACAAAGTCTATTTTTAAATTAAGAATCTCCATAATAATAAGTGGAAGTTATATAGTTACATGATTAAGAATCTTGCTAGATGTTTAAATGTATATATGTTTAACTCATATATTAATTCTTTTTGTAAGAGTGTTGTCTAATTATTTTACCTTTTTAGATTTTTTATCAGAATATAGTGAAACAAATTTTGGTCAGACCAAGTCTCAAGAGGGATCAAATCTCTTTTAACTCTAAACAAGGTTTGCACTTTGATTCTTATTATTTGTGTAATTTGATGAGAACATCTCTTCCATATGCCTCTTAGGCGTAACAATAATAATTATAATCATAATAGTTAAAAGCAAAGTTATACTTTCGTTAATTTTTATGGTTTTTTTTCTAATGTTACAAATATGAGATCTATTATGAGGCAAGTGTTTTGACGTCTATTAACATTAACCAATCATTTAATTTATATGGCTACCCTAGTATATATAAACTAAACCAGAATAGATCCATCTTAACTTAACTAGATCTATCATAGATGATCAAATATATCAAGATGCAAACTTTTAAATAAAAGTTTGCACCTTAAGAAATTTGATTCCTCTTTGTATTTGGTAGATCCAAAGTTATGAATATATTGTGGTTCTTAATAATATTATTTATATTTATATAAATTTCACATTTCTATATATAGAGATATTTTTATTTTTTATTTAACATTAACCAATCATTTAATTTATATGGCTACCCTAGTATATATAAACTAAACCAGAATAGATCCATCTTAACTTAACTAGATCTATCATAGATGATCAAATATATCAAGATGCAAACTTTTAAATAAAAGTTTGCACCTTAAGAAATTTGATTCCTCTTTATATTTGGTAGATCCAAAGTTATGAATATATTGTGGTTCTTAATAATATTATTTATATTTATATAAATTTCACATTTCTATATATAGAGATATTTTTATTTTTTATTTTATTAAAACCTTGATGATAGATATAGGTAAATATTGTATAATTTCTTTAAATTTTTTTTTTAATTTGATATGGATATTATTGATGATAATGACATATATGTGTGTGTTATGAAATATGAATCGTTATTATTAGTCTGTGCGAAGGTAGAATTCTAGCAATTTATTTTCTTGTTGATCACTATTAGTTTAACATTGACCAATGCAGCTTATAATGTTAACTTTGGAAAATAAATACCAGACTAGATCCATCTTAACCCTAGATCTAAAGCGAGAGGGATCAAATCTCTTGAGGTGCAAACCTCTTTTTTGAGCCCCTAGATCTAAAGCGAGAGGGATCAAATCTCTTGAGGTGCAAACCTCTTTTTTGAGCTTAAAACTTGAGGAAAGGTTTGCACCTCCAGAGATTTGATCCCTCTCAACGCTTGATAGATCTAGGGTTAAGATGGATCTAGCCTAGTTATATAATACTATGTAATATCTATATTTATACCTATGTGTCTCTTTCTTATTCCCTCTCTTTATCTCACCCCCCAAACATACACACTCTCTCTCCACATCTATCCATCTTTATTCCCCTCTCTCTCTTTCCTTCTCTCTCACTCTCTTCCCCTTCTCCCCTCTCTCTTGAGTCCTCTCTCTCTTTCCTTCTCTCTCACTGTATTCCCCTTCTCCCCCTCTCTGTCTTAGTCCTCTCTCTCTTCATTCCTCTCTCTCCCTTTCTCTCCCACCTCACTCTGTCTCTCCCTACCATCTCTCTCACTCTCTCTTTCCCTCCAATTCTATCACTATCTCCCTCCCTCTCTCCTTTCCATCTTTGTCTCCCTCTATCCTTATCTCTCTCCCTTCCAGCTTTGTATCCCTCTCTCTCTCTACTCCCCTTCTCTCCCTATCTCTATCCTCTCCTCTTATCTCTCTTCCCTCCTATCCTCTCCCTCACTCTCTCTCCATCTCTCCATTGTCACTCCCTCTCTCTCTCCACCTCTATCTCTCTATGCCTTCGTTATTTTCTCCCTTCCCCAGCTCTCTCTCTTCCCCCATTCTCTCTCTTAAATTTGATGCCATATTTGTATTGTGTTTAAGAAAGTATCTAAATTAAAAAAAACTCAATTGGTTGTAAAATATTAAATCTATATTTTGGATCAATCATGTAAAAAAAATACAATAATGAAAAATTTAAAAGAATCATGCACTATCTTTCCTCTATTATTGTTAGTCACTTTGCTTGCTCTCATCACTTGGATCCTTAGTTAAGATGGATCTATGCTAGTTCTTAATCATATTTTTTTGTAAGCTTGGTAGGACTGCATCTTCATCATGCCCAACTTTTCACCCAAGTCGAGGGGATAACACAAGATTTGAACCAAAGAATTTCCGTTCGGTTAGGTTTCATTTCTACGGCCATTGATAATTGAGCTACACCACGCGTATGTGCTAGTTCTTAATAATATTATTTATAGTATATTCTCATTTTTAATTTTACTAAAACCTTGATTTATTTTTTATGGGAATATTTTTAGTGGTAGTGAGGATAGATGGTTTAGATATATCTCAAAAGTAATTATAACCTTTTTCCTTTTAGATTTAATTAAAAAATGTTATAAAATTAAATTAAAATAAAATATTTTGACTGTGAAATAAGTTATGGTTTTTGGGCATGTGGTATTGATAAGCCATTGTATTGTAACAAAGTCTATTTGCAATTTAATAATATCCATGGTAAAGTGGTGGTGAATATCCATGGTTAAGAATCTTGTCATATTGTTAAAAAATATTTTGATTGTGAAATATGTTATGATTTTTGGGTATGTGGTATTGATAAGTTATGGTATTGGCCCATGGTATTGTAACAAAGCCTATTCACAAATTCATAATATCAATGAAAAAGTGGGGGTGAATATCCATCGTTAAGAATATTGTCATATTGTTATAAAATATTTTGATTGTAAAATAAGTTATGTTTTTTGGGCCCATGGTATTGTAAAAAATCTTATTTACAAGTTAATATTATCCATGGTAAATTGGGGGTGAGTATCAATGGTTAAGAATACTGTCATATTGTTATAAAATATTTTGACTGTGAAATAAGTTATGGTTATTGGGCATGTGGTATTGATAAGCCATGGTATTGGCCCATGGTATTGTAACAAAGCCTATTTACAAGTTAATAACAAAATCAAAATATAAAAAATTGAATTTATTATTTTTATTACTTTAGATTTTTATAATTAATTACTTTAGCTTTTTAAATGCTTACACTCATTCGATATTGGGGTTTAAATGACTTTTAACTTTTTATTATTTTTTAATTGGGCCAACATTTAAACTGGTTTACATACTTACATTATACTTACACATCTACTCTAGGTTGTAGAGAGCCTCTAGATGCAATTGTTTTATAATATTATTTTTAAAAATAATTATTTTTCAAACATTTTATTGGATCATAACTTGAAGGTGTTTTTTTCAAGAAGAATAAACAACATTACTTTAATTACTTAAAACAAAAGAAGTTACGAGAAGCAAAGATCAAATCAACTTCATCAAAGAGATCAATGTTTGGCATTAGAATTCCACCCAGAAAAATAGAGATCGCTAGAAATATGAAGGTCACAAAAAACATTGCACATAGAAAATGAAACCAAAATAGACCAAAACAATGGAATCTATTGACATTCATCTCAAAACAGAGGCAAACATAAACACCAAGACTAGCAAACAAAAGCTCCATAGTGCCTGATCGATTCTCAAGCCAGATATAGAGAAGTAAGTCATCAAAAAAAAATGGAAGGAGAGGGCCACCCTTGCCTCTAGAATATGAAACTACCAGAGCAACAGGGCACACTATGTGCTTGGACAGAGTAACTGATGAGTCCAAGGTAAGCTAGATGACCTCTTTGGAAAGGAGTTTTGCCTCACAATTTTGTTCCTAAAAGATGTGGCTAAAGGAAATGAGATTAAATGAAGCAACCAAATCCCAGATTTGAGCCATCCAGAGGAAGGGGGGGGGGGGGGAATTTTGAGTGACCTTGAGCCCACTCAATCACATAGATAGAATCCCTCGTTCTCACGATCTCTTCTATATTCATCCATCTGGCGCACTGTAAAACACCCCACAGTGCAAGAATTTTTTCTTTGTTATTAGTTTCATCCCCCCTTGACCAACTAAAACTATATGAGTGACCTGGATCCAAAACAATGTGGGAACCACATCCACATTCCCCTTAAGAAGAAGCTTCGCCGAAGAAACCTATTGGATTTAATGGCCTGATTTATTTATACATGTGATTTTTGCTCTATAGCTTAGGCCTCTTAGGCCCTGTCTCCAAATAAAAGGACAAAATCTTCATCCTTGTTTATCTCACATCTGAAGGGGATTGGTCAAATATTTTTGCATTCAAACACCTCCAAATCCCCCAGTAAATGAAGAAAGAAAGAGCGTTCTATTCTTTGAGAGACATCATCCATTGGGAAAGACATGCATCTATTGAGGAGCTATCTATGATGAACTATATCTTGAAAAAACATAATACCTCCTGCCAGGTAGATACAACAAATGGACATAGAAAGAAGAGGTGAGTAGTTTCTTCATTAGCTCCATCGTATAATGAACACATGACAAGTCCCTCCAAACCTCTTTTTGTGAGATTCTCCCAGGTAAGAATCTTATTGTGGAGAAGTAACCACATGAAATATTTTAGCTTAAGGGAACCTCTCATTTATTTTTATCACCCAAGAACCACCAATAGCATGCCTATGCCCCTGTGAGATATAATTATAAGTTTCCTTTGTTGAATTTTTCTCACCTGTGATACATCCACCCCACGCTAAGGACATCTTCCTTCTCAGACAACTTTATCCCTGCATTGGATAGCTTGTGCCTATATCGTTTCCACTCTAGCTCCTAGGCCGCCAACATCCCTAAATCTTGAGCATGAGACCATCTAGGCACCGAGAGCAAGGTAGCACGCTAGCAGGGAAGTTGATTCATGTATTGAAAACTTGAATGATTTAAGAAAAGGATGATTGACTTTGATAATAAATGACAACCTTCCATACCTTTTATGGTATTGAGACTAATTATAACTTTGTCCCCTCTACCAACCTCCCAACTATGATTTCCACAAATCCATTGCTTAGTCAATAACATACTTCACCATACTTGTGAGGCGCTTTTCATTTCAGGTGCTGCAAATCTAATACATTCTTCAAGGTTTAAATTATTAAGGTATTTTTCCTTAACTGTTTTCTACCACAATCCCTCTCCTTTGAAAGCTCTCCACAAATTATTTGTCAACGAGGTTATCTTAAAGAGTTCAATATTTCTAATTCCAAAACCCCTTTCAAACTCACTCTTGGATATAGCCTCGAGGTGAACCAAATGGATTTTTTTTGTTTTTTGCCATTGCCTTCCCAAAGGAAGTTTCAATTAAAGCACCAATTCTTTTGATTACAAATTTGGGAATTTATATAGGTGCATCCAATAAACTAAAATGCCCTATAGGTTCGATTTAATCATGATCAATGGACCACCCATGGACAACCATCTGTGTTCCCATAGCACCAACTTCTTTTCGGACTTCTTAAGAAACCAATCCCAATCCTTACATTCATATTTGTTAGGCTTAAGGACAAAGCCCAAGTACCTGATACCTTCATCCATTAGCCACACCTCTACCTCAAACGACCTTGCTATGTCACAAATATCCCCTATTTCCTCTTTATCTGCAATTAGTTCATATTTTTCTATTTTAATCATGATCAAGGGACCACCCATTGACAACCATCTGTGTTCCCATAGCGCCAACTTCTTTTCAAACTTTTTAAGAAGCCAATCCCAATCCTTACATTCATATTTTTTAGGCTTAAGGACAAAGCCCAAGTACCTGATACCTTCATCCATCAGCCACACCTCTACCTCAAACAACCTTGCTATCTCACAAATATCCCCCAATCTAATATTTTGGCAGCCCCTGTGAATAACACATCATCCAGAAACATTAAGTGTGATATTCTTGTGTGATTTGTAACCCTACAACCAATGATTGAACCTTGTTCCTTGGCCTCATGTATCGCTCTGATCAGGCCATCTATAACCATAATAAATAGTAGAGGTGAGAGCATGCATCCCTGTCGAAGGCCCCTAGTTATCTTGAAGAAATTTGTTAGTAATCCATTAATAAGCACTGCCATGTTTGTTGATGTAACATGTGATGATCCAATCTATTTGATATCTAGGGGAACCAATTTATGTAATATTAGCCTTAGAAAGTCTCAATTTTCATAGTCATATGCCTTTGTGAGGTCAATTTTCATAAGAAAAGCCTCCATCTTGTGAGCTTTGATTGAATGTAAGCACTC